>CAFUXE010000626.1:385905-469352 GCA_903364295.1 Serranus cabrilla
AATAGAAAGAATTGGAGTAAATTTACAGTTTTTAGGTACTTGTTCTTTACTTGAGCATTTCCATTAAATACAGATTTATATTCATAGATATTGTACTTTGTACAAAACACAGTAACTTTTTGACACATTGTGATTTAAAAAAGTCAAAATAGCTCCACGTTGAAAAGCTCCAAAAAATAAGAAATGCAGCTTATAGGCTACAGTATGTTTAGGGTTAGTGATATTCTACATGCTTGTTATTGTAAAAATACCCATAAAAACACAGAAACCAGCAAAGACCCTCAACTGACCCATTTGTACCGTATGATTGTATTTATTATAAATAGAAATAATGTCACATTTGTCCTGATTGGTCTAAAATATATTGATATTGATTGATATTTGGTATGGTCACACTATGGGCAGGTATCTAACTGTACAACTTGGATTTGTAGGTCGCATGAAAATTCCATAGTAGTTGAAGTCTGGATTTTTGGAAAACAAGGGAAAATGCTTTAATTGTGCTCATTGAATACTGTACGTGATTCTTATTATTTTCACCCTGCATGTGCACTGGATTGTGCTCCTTGTCTTTTCTGAGATGGAGCCTTAATCTCATCATGCTATATTTAGTCTGTGGGCACATGGGACATCTGTTTGTTTCCTTAATCATAATGGAGTCCCATGTGCCCAGACACTTGGTCTTATATGATATTTAAAAAATAGAAAAAAACAGTTTGACAGATTATTAAAATGTCTTCACATTTGTGCTTATGTAAACCCAGACAACACTTCCACCTAAGGAAATTAAAACATTGTAGTTGCAGGAAAAATGGATTTAAAACCCATCACCCAGCTACAGCATCACAGTGGGCGACATGTTCCTCCATTACAAATCAGTGCCACATGTACTGTCCCCATGCTGTCAATACTCACGAGTGGTGCACTCGTGAGTATTGACAGCATGGGGCATTAATGTGCCGCTGAAAATAACCAGTTATACACTCTCTACTCCTGTTTGTAGTAAAATTGGCTAAATCCTACCATCCCTTTTGGTAATCTGTTTGAGAAAATTACCAGGGCTGTTACAAAAATTAAACAAGAACTTTTGGACCAGTAATTGTGTCTGCAGTAATGGGATCTTGGGGGTTTGAGTGCAAAAACAAACAAAGCAAAAGCACTGAAAAGCAGACAAAAACATTGTTGGTTTTTGTCTTTTTACGGAATTTGCCCACAGTGAACAATAAATAAAGCATCTGTGGTGTTTTGTACAAACAAAAATTGACAAATGAGTTGTATGAAAAAATGAAATCTGAAAAAAGAGGTTGGGAGATATGTTAAAATGCCTCAGGTACTGGGACAGGGAACTGAAGTGGCTGTAAATGCCAGATTGCTGTCAGAACGTTATAAAAATGGTTGGAGGCAGCTGTTTGAAGCATACTGATACCTACAAACTAATCCTTTTATTTATTATTAAAAAATCCCTTAATGTATATGTACTATATCATATATATTCACACCCACTTTAAGGGGCCATTCTGCCTATTGAATACTTTTGATACTCGTTTCTTTACTTTGATCTCAGTGAAATTTTGAATGCAGACCTTTACCTGAAGGACTGTTGACGCTGTAATTTTACTTCTTTAGCTGGAGTAACAGATGGAGGTTTGGGGGGAGAGCAGAAGGAAGGAGAGATGGAGGAAGAGGAGGAGATAAAAGTTGGCTGGTATGACAAGGGGAAGTGAAGCTCTTGGAGCCTTTAGCAACTGTGGGTCAGACCGGGATGAGAAGGGGAGCGAAGACGGATGATTAAGAGAGAGAGATCACATGAGTGGCGGCGTGTGAGGAGAGAGAGGTAGGGAAGAGGCCGAGAATCTCTGGGGCGCAGGGGAGATAAGTGAGGAAGAGAGGGGTTAGTGAGGGATAGAGGGGAGGAGTGGATGGAGTGATAGCATGGTGATAGGAACAAGTGTAGCTGATACGACTTCAAACGGTGGTCGAGCGCTTGATTTCCCCGCCGTGCCGACGGCTGTTGGAAATAGGCGTTTAATGGAAACCGGCTGTGGGTGCGAGAGTGTGTGTATGTGTCCCATTACTGAGGCAGAACCTCCAACGCTGGAGATATTGGATGTTGGAATTAAGTCGTCTGCAACATTCACACATGTGCAGGTCCGTTTGTCAACACAATCGCACACTAGAGATGAAACATCACAAAGATGGGAATGTAAAAAAAAAGGGCAGGGGCAGAGATCTGGTTGTGTTATGGAAGAATTGGTTTCCACCCAGGAGTCCATTTTTGTCCTCCTTGGACTTCTAAGTATTGCACAGTGTGTGCCTCCTCTCCCTGTTTATGCATCTCCATGCATCTTTCTTGACTTTATTTTTATCCCTCCCTCTTTACTCTCACTCCATTTTTTTCCTGCTGTGGGCCAGTGTATTTTTAACCCAGTAAGCCAGACCTCCCTCAAAGCAAGGTCCAGCAAGGAGAAGTTTGATATATCATTTGAGCTGAACGTATCCCGTTAACAGCGCATGGCTTTATGGCTCGTTGCTTCACAATTAATCAAACCTCTAGTGGTTTGGCACCCAGTCCTCTCGTCAGGGAGAGTGACCTTGCTGAAATAAACTAACATGACCTACTGCTGGGTGATGGATGAAGTGAGTTCACCAGTCAGGAGAAAATCTCATTACTGACTGGCTTGTTAGGTAGCATAAAAGGAAAGTATCCACCGCTTTAATTCAGGGCAGCTCACACTCATTTCACCTGCGGATATCATTAAATGTCTTATCGGATAAATTACTAGCAGCCACAAATCTATAGGTCAAAGGTCAGATTTTGTCCTTGGAACATTTTCCTGTAACCATAGATCAATCATTATAGTTAAAGTAGAGCACACGGGGGACTTTTTGCTCTTCCTTGGTCTGAGAACTAAGCAGAGAGATTGGCAGGATCTTTTTTAGTTCATCCTGAGTAATGCTGTACTTAATCAGAAAGAGGGCAGAGCTGCTCTGGTTCGGTCAGGCCAAATTAGCCCTCAAAGTGAAAAGAGTTGCAGGGGAGTCGGCCTACTGACCCTGGGCTGAGTGTATCCATCGACTCTTTTTATTACAAATTGGTTCACTGGTCAACTCACTGGTGGTGTCAACAAACTGGAAGTATCTCGATGTCAAGTATTTATGTGGCTCACTCAGGTGCATGCTAACTTCTCTGCAGGCAGTCTTTGCTCCTGATATCTGAATACTGAGCTACAAAGAGACTTTACACCGAATCATTTCTCAAATATGTTTATATGTTTGTTTAACCCTAAATTCCGTGCCCGACTGTTCTGTAGAGCACATTTTGAGTCACTATGTCTTAATGAAAATGTGTTGAACTTAATTTAGGTATGTTATATTAAAAGGAAATCCATTTTACCTTTCTCTTTAAAGAATTAGTTTTTTCAGTTTTCCTGACTCAAAGTATTTATGTAAAGTATTTTGCTCTTTACCAGCTCTCTGGAACTGAAATGAAACTATGTTGAAGCTGAAGTGCCGACTCTCACTTATTCAGAAAATGTGTCCAATATACTGTAAATGTGAAGAGTCTCAGGAGCTGAGATTAAGCTATCTAACAATATTGTGTGGAATTGAATCTCTAGTAGTGCAATGGAGCCATTACTGGTACTTGCACTTGCACACTGGTGAGGCATTAAGCATTCCTGACAATGGTTTCTCACCATTCCACTGATCCACAGGTGCAGGTAATGTGCAAAGAAAGGCAGCAATATGTCAGCACAGGCAAAAGAAAAAGTGGATGTAAGCAATGCAGGACTTGAAATTCCCACAAAAATCCGCCTCACAAATGTTTTATGAGAAGGGAAATGCATCCAACACATTTGTTAGACCTCAAGGATACACACAACGCCCTTTGGAGGCCAACATCGAATGTAAACATTCAACTTGTTTACAAGAAAAAACCCCACTGGGCACCTTTAGCCTCGTCGTCATTGCTTCATTTTAAATCCAAGGTGTTGCAGTCAACAGTGGGAATGCCTCACAGATTTCCACATTTGACTTTTTTTACTTTTATTTTAGGACAGGAAGGAAACAGCTGAAGTTGTGTTTTTTCTGAATGTTGCCTACAAAAGTTGTTTGTTAGCAACAAGCAGGAAACAGACAGATATTGCAGAAAAATGTGCAGCTGAAGAACTTGTCCTTGCCGACAGCAAGAATGTATAATAGTGTGTGTGAGGGGAAGACAAAGAGAAAACGAGTAGACACTTCTTTACGAGAGTGGTTGAGATTTTCAAGTACTTGCGGTGAATTCAAAAGTTAACACCTCTCCTTCTTTTTAGCTTTACTGTCATCTGGCTGGTTTGTCATCAAGTCAGGACTTTTTTTTTCATTTATAGATGAGTCACAGTGAGTTTGTGTGACACAATGGCTAAATATAACAAAACCAAATGCACTCAGTGAGCACAGGGCACACAAACATGTCACACATAATCACCAGTGTGTCAAATGCTTCCGTTCACACACAAACTACACACGTGGACACACATGGAACATACATTTCCCTCAGTCTCTTTGCAACCAACGCACTGGCACACGGACCAATGATTAAACATACACAGTCGCTCAGAGATCGGCATGATTGCACACAGTGCACACACGATTCCGCCACACAAATCAGGACACGGTTAGCACACCCTGCAGTTAGACACACACCTCACAAGGCTAAATAAAACCTGCACACACACACACACACACACACTTGCTCAGCTGTGATGTCAGGGGTAAATGGTGTGGAGGTTTGGATCGAAGGGCAGATCCCCCTCTATTTGTCTCAATCTAGGGATAATGAGAGACAAGGACAGACACACACACACACATAACGGTTACACAACCACGCCTTCTAATTTGACTCTTGAAACCATTTGCATGTCATTGCGCTTTTATTTCTTTCCTCTGCATCAGTAATAGTGTCTCCAAATGATTTCCCAGTTACTGCTTGCAAGCCGTTTTACCAGCCGGTGGCGGCGGTCAATGAAGTACGAGAAAAACACGCTGGGCCTCATTTGTCTACATTGCTTTAAGTGTAAAACCTTGACAAATACACTGAGATGTAAAGACACGGGGCCGCAATGACTTCAGGGAAATGTTGGTGGGAGAAAAGAATCAAACATGCAAGCCAAATGTTTCCAAGAGTGACTTGCTTTAATGCTTTATATGCTGCTGGAATTTACAGTGGAAATAAGAAACGATGGATAAAAGGCAACTAATAAAACTTTTTGTGTGTGTGTGGGGTACAGAAATGGGTCTGTACAGGAATACAATAGCTATGCAGTAAAAAGGCTGTTAAATGTCAAAACACAAAGCTGGGAGGTGCAAATGAAAAGATTGCAAATTAGATTTTGTTTGTTGATTGTTTCCCCTGTAATAAGCTCCAGTTTCTTGGCATTAGTTCTGTTAGAAATGCTGGGATGTGTGAATGTGTGTGTATTGCAGAAAGGAACAAAGTACATTGACAAATTTATATGCATATAATTATCAGATTATAGCCCATAATCGGTGTGAAGAACTAGTCCAATGAAGATTTTTTTATGGCTTGCATAATGAAGTGTTCCATTAATACCCCTGTTTCTGTGCTATCATGCAGTTTTCACCCTCGCTCTGTAGTACAACTCTGCTTTGAGTTATTCTTTTCACATTGCAGAGCATAGAGATGTTTTCCCCAAAGAAAGATGTGCCTCTCTGTCACTGTAAATTACACTTGGAGCACAGAAAGTTTGTTTGTAGCCTAGAGTGCTCCTCAACACAATGCATTGGAAGACAGACTCAAGTGTCTCTGCAGCTGACATCTCTGGCATGTGTCATCAAGCAGTTGGAGTGCCATGTGTTGTAAAACGCTGTTAAAAATCCAACTGAGCATCATAGCTGGATTAAGGTGTTTACTTGACTAAAACGACCTAAAATAATGCATCTAAAACTACAAACCGCTGACTGTTGTTCAGCTTATTCTGACTGTGAGAATAACCGCGCTAACAGCATCAAAACATGTTTTTCTGGGCTCCACCTCAGTCACATTAGCACTTTAATCGCATTATGATTGGATTATTGGCTGTAGGAGTAAACATAGCTAATAAACCTGTCTCACAGTAGGACATGCTGACTTGTTAAATGCAGGTGTAACTAATAACATTAATAAATGACTGCATTCAGTTTAGATGTGCCAGTGCCAGAGCCCCTCGGTGTTGCTCACGCTGGCTCACTGGCATGGAATACTGGCACAGCCGACTGGAACGCCGTTAAATGGAACGGCCATTTCAGCACCACGGTCAGCGCACAAGAGCTGCACACACAGTGGCAGCAGGAAGAGCACGAGCCCTGATCAAAAAGCATTAAAAAATGAAATGTGAAAACCTATAAATACGGACTAGAAAACCACAGGCAGCCATGATAAGGCTATAAAACATTCAAATAAATAATGCACGATGTTCTGTGCTGAAAAAATCTAGACGGTTATAGTTAATTCTGTAAAAAAGAGGCGGATATTAGTCATTTGGTTTTCTGGGCTCCCCTAGTCACTGAAAATAGAGATTATGGATGTTTTGGGATTAAAGGCATCACGCTGAGCCATAGATGGAAGAATTAAATATGGTCTTGTTGGTTGACTCACTATTTCTATATTAGTTAGCTTTTTAAATAGTAGTCTAGCTATCTTTGCTCAATATCTATTAGTGCGGCATGGATGAATCAGCTTTTCACTTGTGACAGTAGTCATCCATACAGAGAGCCCATTAGACAAGACGCACCACTTTGATGATGATGGTAAATGGAAACGTGTTGTAATGAATGATACCAGAGAGACAACGCTGCTTTACTTTGATGTCTAATAAGCAACATATGACTCACTGAATTACCTTCTAGTCTGTCACCCAACGTAACCCCATGATATATATGGAGAATGTTTGTTTGTTTGTGTAAATGCATTAGAAACATTAACTGAGCAGAGCCTGACAAGCAACTTTTATCTTAATGGAAAGAGACATTTTTATGGACAATAGCACAATGCACTTACTGCACAGTTTAGCCTTGATTTCTGCAAAATGCACAATGAAATGTGTGTTTTTGTGTTATAGTAAATGATGAGCATTATAGGCGAGACACAAACACTAAACACAAAAACATTCTTTTTTCAAGCACGGCTTAACTTAGATTCCGGGCTATTGTGTTTCTACACACGTCTTCTTTTAGACAAATGGAAATAACTTGTTCTGCTCTTTGTTTAAGTGCACCTGTAGATTTCACCAAAGGTGAGCATTAGATAGGTCTCATTTGCATATTTGAACATTTTCTAAAAGAGAATTTTCTTTATGCAAGTTATCAAGTGGGGAAGTTTTATCGTGATACCTGTTGTTAGATTTTTTTTTTTAACCCTGTTCAACCTTAGCGTCTTTCCTCATACTGTGAACCAGAAATCTCTACTTTATTACCATTTTCCAGTTTCAATTAGATATGTTGGGAATTTTTTTCCAGAGAGGTTTATTCATATAATCGTCCGTAGCCTGATTTATACATTTTGTTCCTAAAAACATGATGATAGTTGATTTTTTTTTTTACATAACTTATCCTAAAAAACAACTGATGATACACTTATTAGATACATTTTTTATGGCTGTTGACAGTATTTTATCATTTATGGAGTGATTAAAAGAGGTATCCAAAATCCCCATAGTAAAAAGCTTTAACTATAATATGTCAATAAAATCAAACTATAGTTTTGAACCTGGCTTTATTCGATGTTCAGATTTATGTTCTGGGATTTACAAATGACCACGTTTTCAATGAGATTTCAGAAAACCTTTAATACAAAAAATAATTGTCATGTTAAAGAGAGTTATTCAATGTAAGAAATCAACTGGAGAAGTTGCATGGTGATATATAATAATTATAATTGACCTGTTGTGCCTTCCCATGAAAAAGGACACTCGCCTTATGGATGACATAATTAATAGAAATGTTCTATGGTCCTCAATTTTACATACCTATAACTTCATTTGTAACTGCTGACCAAGAATATACCAGAAAAATGTTCAACCTGAGTTGTTACCGACATTATCTCTCCTCCATCATGATGCACCGTGTGTGTGTGTTTCTTGTGTGTTATGAACTCCTATATGTGCTCCTGTGTTGGAAAGCATTTATTACGGAGAGTGTTGACATTACGAGAACATTCTGTAACACTTGCAGCTTGAACCTGACATGAAGATGTGTTTGAAGTGACATGGTATGATTGTAGAGTGTGCAGTCAGTACTCGCTAATTGGACCGGCAGGGTTGTTGGCTGTGCAGCTGCAGTCTTTCTATAGGGTTGGAATTGAAGGTCACACCTTGAGAATGTATTCCTGGCAATATATGGTTACCTTCATTTTGTGCTGTTTATTTTCCTAGTTTCTTTCTACTCTGTGAGGCTGTTCTGCTTTTCTGTACTGCACATTTAGAGTTGATAACTTTTTTTTTACGCCTCAATTGATTTCTGTTTTTATTTCACTGCTCCTCAGACCATTTGGACCACATAAATAGTTGCCTCATACATAAAACCAGATGGCTACTGCATGCTACTCTTTACAGAAGAACCACAGCTCTTGATCTCTTAAACTCTGGATGCAAAATGATGCCAGGCATTATTGGGCGGATGCCAAGTAGAAGTAATTGGATGTCAAAGGTAAGCAGTGTGATAATGAATGGTAATACTATGTAGATAGTGACATAAAAGGAAGGTTTTTGGCTGAAGTGCCAATTAAATCTAATAGTTTTGTGTATCTTGTAACAGTAGTAAGTCATCATTTTAGATGACACGTAATTAAAGCCAACATTAGTCATTAAATTAGGAAATATTACTATCATTTTACTGCAGATTATTAGTAATGACTTCCATTTAGGTGTTATCCAACCCTGCGTCTACACACACTGTGAGGCCTTGCAGCAAGAGTTTGAATTCCCAAGTTAAAAACATTTTCAAAAACCTTCTCATGCTGTGAGTTTGTTCATTAGAAATACACCAGTGACTTCTGTTGTTGAGTTAACATTCATAGCACGTGGGTGAAACCTGCTGTTCGGCTGGTGGTAAAAATATATTAAACTACACATCAACCCCTAAAACAAAAATGATATCTCGCTTTTGACAGGTCAACAAGTATCCATTGACGTGAGTAACAGTGGACCATTAGAACTTTTTATCATTAAAACCCACTGCCTGGAGCGTATCTGCTGACAATCATGTGAAGTAGTGGATTAAAATGAGTCAGCATGTATATCCAAATTAAAATCATCATACTGCCAGCAGTTTGGAGCCTCAAAAAAGGCTATTTTCCCTGTTAAAAGATAATCCGTATGGCAAATATTTTTTCATTCTTGTAGAATATCAGTTTATTATAGAATTTTAGACCAAATAGGTTCCAGCTCTGTTTCTGTTGTGTCTGTGTGATCGGGCTAGTGATAGGGTTTATTGAGCTGGGATCCCAGAGTGAAACATGAATTCCCAATGTTTTCCTCAGGCTCTAAAAGGTTGAAGCTCTCCTGCTGCTTTATGCTATCTGAAAACTCTCTGGAGGAGCCTTGGTTCACTGGTTCAGTGGTTTATATTTTTTGGGGGGAGTTGTTGATTTTTAGAAACATTAGAATAAAGGAGAATATATTGCTGCATCATAGAAATCTATGTCTATGTAGCTAAAAATTCAGGAGTAAGATGCCAAAAAAAATGCCAAAATGTGAGTTATTCAGCACTAATTGACGTATAAAGAACCTGAAATCTGGTTAAATGACTTTCCTGTTTTGTAACATGCTAGGAGTGAAGTGATCACTCACAGGTTCAAGTATAATTAAAAGAGTAGACCAACCACCTGCTAACACAGTCTGAGACGACACACTCTGTGGGTTTGGAGTGCATCACGAGTCATTTAATGCGTCACAGGCCTACTGCTTAAGGATTCCCAAAATACCACTAAGTAGCTATCTGTTTTAATAAGCCTGCGTCTCAGGGTCCCTGTAAGAGGGCTTCTTTTGCTAGTTCAGCACCCCATTTGTGGATAGCAGATGAGTCACACTATTAAGACGACACATCACATATTAGTTATGATTCTTGGTGAATATATCTAAGTCACTGGCAAAGAAACTGTCATCTAACACCGTAGTTTCATCAGTATGTAAAATATGATCAGTCATTTTTGATAGGAAGACCAATCAAGTCTGTTATCGTGTTTCCATCATTTCTATACGCAATTCCAAGATTTGCATGAGAAAAGCTTGATTGAAAAAACAAAATTTGATTAAAAAAGGCATGAAGCTTTTACGCTCACTTGAGGTAGTTAAAGCGCTAAACAAGAAATAAGGTTCTGATGTAGTGAACATTTAGCCCACATGACTGATCAGCTGTGTCCAAGCTGACATGAAAGAACACTTCCATTTTCTCTTGTGGGTGGCCAAAGTTTTCCAAGAAGCAATCTTTTTTTGTGTTTTTTTCTCTTTACTTCTTCTTCTACTACTGTTTGCTGAGTGATTAGCCTACAGTAATACCTTACACTGCCATCTCCTGACAGAAGTATGTTTATTCACTCTAAACCAGTCGACGGAAATATCCCTAAATCGCATTTTCTTTAATGCAACATTTCAAAATTTTGCTTCAAAATTGGCTTCAACTTTAATGGAAGCACATGTCAAGAAATCTACCTTAGTAGTTCCCGCTTTCCTTCATGCTGCTCTATCACACCATCTTCTGATCCAGCTTCTAGCAGCCCCCAGAGAACAGCATGGACTCCACCACCCCTGTAAATTGTCTGGTATAGAAAGGCGATTAGAACTGTAGTTATAGCACATGAGCAAAAACTGTCAGTCAGGACACAACACATTTTGAAGCTGAAAAAGATTTTTGTTTTTAAAAACGTCTGACAAATAGACTAGTGCTTTTACAGTAAACGTATTTTCTCTCAGGTGTTGAACAAAGGTCTTTGCTCTGTGGGAGAAAAAAAAAAGTTTACTGTTCATGCTTTCAATCTTAAAATGTATCTCTCCTGTTGAACACTGTAGTTATGCGGGAGATATCTTGACAACAGTGCAATTTCTGCTCTTTGTCCAGGTTGTCTGACATGTTCAGCACCATGGACAGCGTCCTTTTCAACTCAGAGAAACACATAAAGAATGTCCTCCAATTACTGAGCTCTGTGTCTCACATATCTCACAGCTTGTTTCTTCCTGTAGCTTTCTGAAGTGTCTCTGAACTCAATAAGGGATCATAGCTGGCTTAACATGGACTGTGTCTAATAAAACCTCAGATACAGGTACACAGATGCATGCAGGGGCACGCATAAAAAACTCACATCTGAAAGAGATAGTTTTTGTCCATTTATTTCTTCCTATTTTGGCATATTCCTTCACACCTGTATGAACCTGTTCACAATGTGAATGTTTCTAGCCACAGCCGTCCTGCTGAACTCCAGGTGAACATTATCTGCCAGCAGCAGTCACAGGAGTTATTACTGGAAAGATCACCAATCAGATTTTTTATTTCACTGAGGAAAAAGCCCCTTGGCAAATGTCAAACACTGATTCCAGATTTTTAGGCGCAGCCATGAAATAGTCATGCACAAATCTGTTATCTGTGTAATGGGGCCGCTTGTAAGACAGAGGTGAGATGAGACGTATTCAGATGGCTGCTGCTTTTCCTTGGGCATTAAAAACATTTTTCAGTTATTTTATGCTTGTAAAGGCCACTAGAATTGGATGAAGCTGTTTGTCATGGTGAATAGTCATTGGTTACTTTAAGCAGGTGGAAATAAGGTAAGAAATAAAGAGAACTGAGCTATGAATTACAGCATTACCTTTGAGTTAAAGAAGGCGTACAGAGGTGTGGTGGTTGCAGTTGCTTGTCACATCAGCACTGGCTGGGATCAGTGCTGTCGCCTTGACCTGCTAAGTCCTCCTGGATGCATAAATAGATGCAGGCGTGTGCTGATATAGATTCAAAGACAAGAGTGGAAACAAACCCATACAGACAGTGACTAGCCTGCTGACCTTTTAATAAACCAATCAGTGGACTGCAGCAAAGCCATTACAGCCAGCTGAGATCAAAACTTCACACAGAGCTGGTTTAGTTTTTCTTTCGTCCACTCGTGTGTCACTGTGATGCATTTCAAGCCTTCCTGAGTGTCGTCCACTCTAAATATTTGCTCGAGTTTGTATGTGTTTACTTTCTGCCGCCTTTGGGCTGCTGTGAAAGACAGAGGTGTGTGTATATGTGTGTGTTTATTTTGGGATTGCCTTGTCTGCTTGAGTAAATGTGTTGCTGATATAAGTGCGAGAAGCCCCCCCACACACACGTCTATGTGAGTGTACATTCGCTCCTCAGGCCTTGTATGTGTGCGTGCGTGTGTTGATCTTGTTGATGTGTCCGGGCCAGTGGTTAAGGCGTGACGGATGGGGATAGGGGAGACAGAGGAGGAGAGGAGAGAAAAGACGAATGACCTGACAGCTCCCCTATTCAACTCCTAATCACTGAGGCAGCGTGGAGACTGTGTGTGACAGAGAGACGCAGTGTTTGTGTTGGGGAAGACAGAGATCAGGTGTGTGTGCGTGTTGTGCATCTGTGTGTAATGCTGAGCACTGTTTGAACATTTTAAAAACTCAAAATCTGCATCTCTGATACTTTTTTTTCCTGTTTGTTATAAAACAACTCTATATTTACCTCTAGAAACTGTTTCTCTTAAGGCAGTATAAAGTATAGTGTGTGTATTTGAGAGCGAGAGAGAAAGAGAAATATTTGACAAGTGTTGATCACAAGGAACTGCGAAGATAACATGACATATTTAGACTGAATTGGTGTCAGTCTATGCTTTTTGATGAGGCGGCTCTATAGTCTGCATTCACAGAAGGTAAAATCGGCTCATTTCTACCAGGAGCAAGAACACAACAGACGTGTTTACAAGGGACCTTTGGGTGAGGGTGGATCCAGATGAGCCGTAGATCAGAGACACCCTGCCAACACAGGATTTCACCAAGCATGTTCGTGGCTTTACAGGCGAGCATCAGGATTTGAAACTTAATGTGTGATAATACAAGAAGTCAGTGGAACAAGTGCAGGAGGAAAGTGACATCCTGAGTTCCTGGGTTCACCTTTACATGGCTGATACTATTCATAGCTCTATGCAAGTCCACTTTCCTGAGCTGTCACTTCTCTATAGGTTCATACCATCCATACCAGCTCTACGTTACCATTGTGGTTTCTTGTTTTTGATTTTCTTTTAAGTTAAGGTAGTAATTAGTTGCTTTATGTTGTCCTGAGCCAATTATACTTCCATCTATTCTATATCAATAAATATGTCTTTGTGGCTGCTTGGAACCTGGGAAGGATAGGTGTTTTTCGCCCACCCAAAGACAGAGCTTTACATGCATAGTATACACAATATAACTTTTGAAACCTGGTTGCGTTGGATTTTGTTGGTCATGTTTAGCATCTGGGTTCTACTGTTGTGTTGAAACAGGTCACACTTGGGACTGGTATGTCCTGAGGCGCTCCCCTGTGCGGCTCTGTGTATTAACCAGAGGAACCTTTGTGCTGATGTCCCCATAAAATGTAATGTATGTGATGGATACATGAAAATAGTAAAGATATTCCCTAACAAACTGTCAATTGGATATTTTCTCTCCACTAATAACTCCCTCAGTGTTGCCTGGAGCTCCACATTTTAACACACAAACAGTGTATTTAGAAATCCTAATTTATTTTTTGATCACTAGAATGTTTATGCTGCAATGTGAAGATCAAGGAAGCAACTGGTCCCATGTTGTCAGCAGTCATGTCTAACTGTTTTACATTTGACAAAATCCTTTCAGAAATGACAGAATACAACATGGATATAATAGACTACATCACAGTGGTGTTTAACATCAGATGGTTATTGTATGGATCATTGTGATGAGAAATTAAATCCCACTCTATTCTGCATGGAGAACGAGGTGGATCCAGCTTCCTCGGGGTCGTCATCTGCTCTTATTGGTACATTTGAGGAGCTTTATTTATATTTTAAAGTTTGCACATCCCACACAATTGGGCATCTGTGTTACCTCAAAGGAAACCAAACTCCATGTGTCATAAAAGTGACGGCACCGTGTTTAGAGGATGAAAGTAGCAAATGTGCCAGGCCATGACTGTCCACCTGTCAACCTGTTATGTATGATAATGCATTATTTCTGGTACAGACCGAACAAACACTCTGTCTTTACATATGTGTAGGAGATTATTGAACAATGACCACATGTAGAGAAGCACCAAACGTGACTCAACTGTTCATTCCTCTGCCACCTTCCTGTTGTAAAATGTTATTTATATATGCAGAAAAGTTAGGAGCAGTCTGGACAATAACACCTGGTTGTTTTTGTTTTGTTGGTGTTTGCCCCACCTACGCATCTCATTTGCGTAATGAAAAATGACATCCAATCCCAATGCAGGCAGATTGTGGACAACGAGAATACATAAAATAGCAGGTGATGTGTTTTTTCTCCCTCCAAGACATCCAGACTGCATTTTACTGTGAGGTGTAAATCCAGTCTATATTAACAACATTTGGATGTTGGACGACAACTTTGGCACTCCTCTGAACCAAACAATTGCAAGATGAATGTAGGCATTTCTGCATATTTCTCTCTCTTAATGTCAAACTTTATTTTAAAAGTAAAACAAAAACCATTTACCCAACACACCATATGCCCTGCAGCCAGAGTCCAAGTGTTTTAAGGTGGTGTTTGCAGTCGAGCCAACAGGCTGGGACATCAATACTTACCTCACTATGTTGCTTTGGCAATCACCAGAAAGGCTGATTGCAACAAGAGCGATAACGACCGGCTGTGAGCAGAGTAGCAATAAAACAGACTTTCCAGTGATAAACGGAGCACCGTGAGAATAAAAGTCACAACCCAGTGTCATTTTTCGGTGGAGATATAATACACAGGATATCTTTAGCACTAGAATGAAGCTGTGACTTCTGAGCCTTGTGCGATTGCGAGTTAAATTGTTGGCAATCCTAGAGAACGTGGGTGTGTGTAAACCTTCCCACTCAACTAATGCCATACTCAGAAGTGTGTCTATGTGCTCACAATCTGAAAAGCATTCGGGATCACTGGCAAGAAAGTGTGCATGTGTGTTTTGCATGCTGTGTGCATAGCTCCGAGAGCTGTAGCAAAGCGGTTGTTACAGGGCATCTAAATTAGGGAAGAGCCTCTGTTGAGTATTTGTGTGTGCGTGTGATATCACCGAGAGCCAGATGAAGACTGAGAGAAAAATGCCAAAGAGACGCTGAGTGGTGGAAGAGAGAGACCAATGTGTTTGTGGATGTGTGTGGGCCTCTTTAGAGAGTGTGTTTCCCATCATTAGGGGAAACATGGAGAAAGAGTGAAGGGACTGTGTGTATGTGTGTGTGTGTGCTTATGTGTGTAAGTGTGCGTGGTCGCCACAGGCTCACATAGCAGCCTGATAATGAACACATTGATCTGGTACAGCAGAGAGGAAAAGGACAAACCTCCATGTATTAATGGTGTCTGTCTTCCCCGCCATTATTTTTTGGTCTCTCATTAATAGCGGCTGTTATTTATCTTTCAACCCCGTTTCTGCCTCTCCACATTTTTTTTTATTCTATTTTTAGATTTTGATTGCTTAGGTTTGTTTACACATATAAATTATAAATGAAGATGACATCAAACTGAGAAAAATGATGGAAAACTCCAGACTTGCGCAGGTGAAACATCAAAATGACCCTTTCCAATGAAAAAGAACTCTCCTTCAGAAAAGTAATGGCAAACACAAATCAGCTGTTTCATTTTTTTTTAATACATTTTCCTCTTTTTTGTTATTCCTATTGGGCTCCTCTTCAACCTTGGCCCTCGTCCTTGTGGCAATGCAAATGGAGAAGATATCTGCCGTCAGAGAAGATGAATGGAATAGAGTTTAAATAGTAATGAAGTGAAATGGTTGAACTTTTTGAGAAACATTCTTTATTCCTTTCTTGTCCAAATAAGATGAGAAGTATTATCCCTCTCATGTCATGGCTTCACAGTAAATATGATTCTATTGCCAGCAGCTGCTTAGCTCAGCTTAGCTTAGCTTAGCCAAAGTCCTTGAAATAGGGAAACAGAGCATTCGCCAAGAACACTTTGAACCTTTGTATGAATTAAACAAAAGTTCTATACCATGTTAATTAGATTAGAGGTGCTGGTAGGTAGATCCAGGTAGCAGTCACAAAGAGACTGGTCTCCCCACAAAAACGACCATATAGGTTGTTTGTACATGTGGCATATTTACGTTTTAGTCTATCCTCTGCAAGGATTGACAGTGATGCGGAATTCACATTCGTACAAAAAAAACGCAAAACTATCATGTTGTTCCTTATGGGTGATATTGACAAATGAGTTATCATACGTACCAGCCATTGTCATGATATCTTGTTGGGAAGGCAAGCATAACACTCAAAGTTAGACAAATTACTTGTGGCCCCAGACTGTACCCCCCGGTGGAAACAGTGTGGAATCCCCACTGGCTGCTGCATCATATTCTTGGCTAAACTTAACTAGCTGTATTTTGATTGTACAGGAATGTACAACACGGCAATATCCAGATTTCATATGGCTGCTCACTTCCCTCAAGGACATGTGAGGCAGCAGCATATATTCTAATACACTTATGTTGGCAGATACTCTTAATGGAAGAACATAAAATGTCCACGGCTTCTGAAGTTATATTGCAGTTAAAGCAGTGAACAGAAATCCTTTTTCTGTTTTGGTCCACAGCCCAAGGCCTGGTAGTGCAGCACAGCTCTGCGGATCCCCTGTGTCTCCTCTCTTTCTGCTCTCTCGCTCTCCTCCCTGTAGCAGGAGGCTGAGGATACAGTGGCATTTTGTGTGTGTTTGCCTGTGCGCCTTTAGAAAATGAAACGCTCTCTGTCTGCACTGGGAATGCTTGGAAAGACTTGCACAGTTTTGTCTCTCAATTTCAATTTCTCAGTGTAATGGTGCTTTATTGGCAAATACACTATATCCATTGAGCGATACGGTCTCTTTCTCGTCGGAATTAGACTTTTCTTTCTCACTTGAATATATAAATCGCTGCGCCTCTTTGTTCTTCCTCTGTATGTCCCTCACCTCCTAATAAGAAACATAGATGCAAATGTCTTCATTTCTCACTGCATACATGTCACTTTGGCTCTATTGATATGACTAACATGCTCTTTATTCACCCGATAACATGAATCTCGTCAACTCCCTCTGTCTTAGCTCAGGTACTGGGGTATGTTTATTACTCGGTTCCCTTCTTGCAAGTACAGTGTCCCTGAGTGATTATACTGCAGCAGTTATTTCAAGTCACTCTGGGTTGGACTGTTAGGGAAACATACAAATTGTGGTCAGAAAGTCTATTCATCAGTGAGTAATATTTGGTGTGTTTACTTTGTATCCCTACACCTATATACACCTGTATATGTGACATAGAGATCCATCGTTGGACTCTATTTATAGAGAGGGAGGCAGATGTTGCCTTTCTGGGCTAACGGGGGGAGCTGCTTTATACCCAGTACCAGGGAGGTCCGTGGGGACTCAGCTTGTCTTGGTTCCATGCTCTGCTTCTATGTTTATGTGCATTTCAAAATAAAAAGGATACTTGGATGCAGGGTCATGAGTGACAGGGGTTTACTTCTTTTTAAATGCCACTTAAGACTCCAACACTTTGGGTCATATGCAAAGACACTTTTAGCGAATAATCTTTTCACACAGTTTTCATTCCTTCACTCTTTACCTTCCCTTGGGGACATTAAAAAGCGATAAACACATCTAAAGCTGCTCCAAGACCATATTACCATATCCTCCCTTACTGAATCCCTTCAACTAACATTTCTGCTTTTCTTTCTACTAATCTCTCTCCCCCTTCCCCTTTTTCTGTCAATCTCCTGTCTCTTTTACCCCTCTTTTCCTGTTCTCCGCCTCTTACAACAACTCAAAGCAGTCTAACCACATTGTTAAGACGGGCTTACGAGAGTGAAAAAAGGGGAAAAAAAGCAACAAATCTAGTAATGAAATTAACTCCAACAATTACATCTCTTCCCTCTCTCCTCTCTCTCATTCACTCTCCTTTGCTTTGTTAATTTCGAGAGCTTAATTGGCGTGATAATACTTTTGAAGCAAACAAACAACAACAAAATAGAAGCGGAATGTAATTACTTTCAACAGTTGACTTTCTGCCTCTGCCTCACATCTATGTGTGTGTGTGTTTGTCTCTTGAAGATGAGATTGTGTTGTGTTTAGCGCACTCTGTTATTTGAATGTGTTTTCTGTGATGCCACTATTTGTGTGTTCTTTGTGTGCACTTTCACGAATGTCTAGCTCTTAAGAGATGTTGTCTTCAAAAGAACTACTCTGTTCTTTCAAGTGATTCATTTTCAGAATAGGGGCTTGAGCCAAGTGATTGCTTTCTTCAGTGTTGTCTCTCTATGCTATGTAGTTAGTCTATGTGTGTGTTTAAATCTACCTCAGTACACTTACAGACCCTTTGTGTAAAGCTATCATTGACAAACAAGAAATTAAAAGCATTTCCCCTCTGTTTGTCCATCTGTTTCTCTATCTCTAGACCAACATTCCGTTCCTCCAGAATGTTTTTTCCAACCACCAGTTCCTCCACTCCACCGTGGACACCCAGTTCATCGACGAGAACCAGGAACTCTTCAACCTCAAACCCACTCAGAACCGAGCCCAGAAACTCCTGCACTATCTGGGTTAGTTTGTACACAGCACACACACACTCAAATGCTGCAGGCTGTTCTCATTCACAGTTCATACCTACAAAAAGGTATCCACTATAATTCAAATACAACCCTCTAATGGCTGTAGTAATAATCAGGAGAACAAAGGAGGAAGTCAGGTGACCTAGTATAAAGAGCAAAAAGTCCACACAGGGATCAAGTAGAATGGATGGAGGCGGGATGCAGGTGTTTTTGTCTCATGTGAATTATTATTATACATACGCAAGTACTTTTCATGGAAATTAACTGTGTCACAAAATTAAGTAAAGAAGTACTTATTTTAACCCAAACCACGATCTTTTTTCTAAACTTGACCAAGTGCAGTTGTAGTTTTGGTGCATTAACCTAAACCAACGTGTTTGAAACGGCAACCACTTCACAACTTTAGATATATTGGTCATATTTTGTAAGATATCATACAAACTGTTTTGTGAGCATACTTTGAATGCTGTGACATTGAAACGGTTCTTCTGACTGCCTCAAATTCAATAGAAAGTTCAGCCTGTTGCTGTTTGAAACTCAAGTTACATTTATTACAGAACTAGGCCTATACAGTCAGCAGTCATTATAAGGTTAATAGCTCAGCAACCTTCAATCTGCTTTCATTTCATGATTGTTTCTGCGGCTTTCACAGTCTTTCAGTAAGCTTTTAACCAGGAAATAAAATACTGTATTATATATTGGCTGCGCTGATGCCTGCAATTTCAGCGAGGGAGGACCTCTAATGCAGAAAACTGATTTGTCAGTACAGGATGACATTCTAGCTTTGGTGGGAAAATGAAAGTGAGGGCTAACAGGGCCTATAAAGCTTATAATAGATCCAATAACAACATTTACCCCAGAAATGAGGGATATTATAGCTGGATGGTAAAAGAGGGAAAAAGTGCTGAGCTAGTTTGCATATGATTCAAACTTGAAGCCAGTGGTCTCTAACCCAGGGTTAAAACAATGGACAGAAACGGAAAGCTGTCACTGCTCTACAGAATATATACCATACTCAACTATAATGACACTGGGAGAGCTCAGACCCTGCCAAGGCCAATGGTGCCTTTATATCAGGGGTGTCAAACTGATCAATGAAATGGCCGGTGTGGCTGCAGGTTTCCATTCCAACCAAACAGGAGCACCCCTGACTCCACTCATTCAATCACATGAACTGCCTTCACTCAGTTGATTTGTTGTATCAGATGTGCTCTTGCAGCCACATGACCTTTTCATGGATGAAGTTGACACCACTGCTTTACGTGATCCTTGGATAGTCCCATTCAGCAATTTGAGACGTCATTCTTTCGCCTTGGGTGTATTTATTTTTTGAGTTTTAAGTCTCAAAGTGGAAACGGCGTGACTGACGCTAAGAACATGTGGGATTTTATTGCTCAGAGCATTTAAACAACATATTAATGGCTTTCAAATTACAGTATAGTAAAATGTGTTTCGGAAACATTTGAGGCAACTTAATAACCTAATCCTGGATCAAATCTGATCAGGTGCTGCCTAGTTTAAAAGTTTGAGCTGAGTTTTGTGAGGTGCGCTGGACCTATCACCCATCTTATTAAACCCACTGGTTGGCTAGGTGAGGGCCAAACAGTCTGAATGGAAGAGCGACCAGACTCATTTGCAAGAGCAAATACAAATAAACTCGATAGATTGACAGAGAGTTGCTGGTTTCCAGAACAGCTGAATAGCTCTAAATCTCAAATGTCGAAGACTTGGGAAGAAGCCCTGCTCTATATAAACATGTGACAACAATCCTTACTGACCTCGGGCTGCTGTTTTATTACCCTCATTGATTTTTTTCCCTTTTCTTTATCGTCTTTAGAGGATGTTCAATATGTTACATCTGACTTGTATTGTCTTTTTTATACTTCCCAGGTCACGTGATGGTAAACGGACCAACCACACCCATCCCAGTCAAGGCTAAGCCTTCCTCCACAGATCCTGTCATTCCTCCTGTTACTATGGGTATGTAAAGCAAATGCAATTCAGACAATTACAATGTATAACGTGCAATTCACACCCTATCACGCATTATTATGCTAATCCAGTTCCAACTCATAAGTCACCTTCTTCATTCACTCATCAAAATAAGATTTTACACTGCACCAAAGCATGAAACGCAGCCTGTTCAATGGAGCTTCAGCAGTGAAATAATTTATTCACAGTGCAGAACTGTGTGTAGGGCAATGTGTCAACAAGACTAGCGACTAATCATTTCAAACTGTCTTCAGACTATTTTTTAAAAAGTGTCAAAGGAGAATTTTACCATAACAATGCCACAATGCATCAACCTTGTTGCCTTTATTACATTTGGACTAATTTAGCAAGGTGCTGCCATTTCAAGGGTTAGGGGTTTCGTTTCCCCTTGGGCACCCATGCTAAAAATGTAAACACTTGTGAATCCGTAGGGCACTTTGGATAAAAGCACCCACCGGATGACAAATGGGCTGTCGAACAGTCTGATAGCTGTAGGCGGAAAGGCCTTCCTAAATGGCTCAGTTTAGCACTCAGGGAGGAAAAGGGTTTTGGCCCAGAGTGCTCTGCTGAGCTGTGAGTACAGCTGTGAGAGGGTGCAGTTCATTGTTTGTGAAGGGAGAACTTCCCTGCTTCTCACCCTGCTCTGCACCAGCACCCCTGGAGTCTTGCACGAAAGGCCAACGGCCAAGCTGGGCTCTGTGATGAGCTCGCTGAGCCACTTGGAGTCTCTAGAGTCGAGCTCTGGGTTTTTTTTTTTTGTTCCTCATGCTAATGTGTCTTCGTGAAAGGTTAAACTAAGGCTAGGAAAGAAAATAATAATTATATGTGCTTGGTTTTACAAGTAAATATGTTTTTTTTTTAAGTTGTCTTATTCTACTTGTCACAGCCTGTCTCTGTGGCTGTTCTGCAGTGATGCACTTTTTGTCCTTTTCCACTGCACTCCCAGGTTTATTTTTGTTGGGGGTACAAACTGCCACGAATTTCTGCAGCTGCTCCTTTTGACAGCAACAAAATAGTCAGCTGTATCAATCTGACATGTTTATCAGCACCCCGTTCTGCCTCAGCACATACCCCAGCATGCCCAGTAAACACATATTTATAACAAAATAATGTGAATAATATGAATCCTAATCAGGCATAACTAATCAAATCTGACATCTAAAAAGCATGCACAGTGGAACGGAATGGAGCAGAATAGGACAGAATAATCTGCGGTGTTTTTGTATGTCCGCATGTGAATGAGTGAGTGTGTTACCCGCCCCTTGTCTACTTATGCAAATCTTGTGTTGACAGGTATCAATGCCTTCCCTCTTCTTGCAGCAAAGTTACATGCATGTATTCTTGAAAATCCCACACTTGTGCAAACACCGGCACACACTTGAACTTTTGAGCAGGTTCTCTAAAGGCAGGTACCCTGTGTGTACATTCCCCCACTCACGTACTGTAAGCAGCCGATGAAGTAGTTGTATGCAGCACAAGCACGCACAGAGGCATACCTAAAGCCTAGTAATGAGATTTGTAATGTGCTTATATCCTTTCTTTCATTCAACGGAGGGATTGAGAGAAGAGAGGGATTAGGCCTGTATTATCACACTCTGCGGAGGGAGGGACAGCAGCAGGGAAGGAGAAAGGGGTTATGAAAGGAGGAGTGAGGGCTTGGGCAGTGTATAATCCCTATATGTAGAGAAAGTGGTCATATGGACATGATGGCAAGCTGGGAGGTATGGATAGAGATAGATATATAAGGAAACAGGGAGAAGAAGGACAATTACTGTGCACAACCCAGAGAAAAGAGAAGAGCAAAGATCAGAATGACATTGTCATATCACAGA
This sequence comes from Serranus cabrilla, assembly GCA_903364295.1. Classification (NCBI taxonomy): domain Eukaryota; kingdom Metazoa; phylum Chordata; class Actinopteri; order Perciformes; family Serranidae; genus Serranus; species Serranus cabrilla. The sequence goes on from CAFUXE010000626.1 coordinate 408,505, forward strand.
ACATCACATCTACAGATAAGGAGAAGAGGAAGAATTACATGAAAGCCATTGTTGAGGAGTTCCTCCACGCTGAGGAAAGAAAAGTGCTCCTGAAAGACAGGCCGAGGGTGTCCTGACAGAACCTGTTAAGTACTGAAAGGCCATTATTTTCTAATTAGGATTTGTAGTCTAAAACGTTCCCTGTGAAGGCTGATTGCTGGTGCTTCATCGATGGTGGAAGTACACCTTGTTCCAATTATTGTCTGGATTTATTTAATGGAGGACATCTAGAGGTTAATCACCAGATGCCTCTGAGCTAGCTTTAGGAAGGATGACTAATAAAAATGACAGACTACTTCCCTCCTCCCAGTTGAGCGCTGTATTTCCATTCTCAGGATTATAGTAGAAGGGTAGTTTGTAGCATAATATGCAAAATTTGTGCACAAATGGACTTAATGTGTTTGTGATTTTCTGTTTCTATTCTTTGTTTCTAGTTTTTGATGCTTTCATTAGCCATCTTCAAACAGAAAGGGGTTGTATTTTTTATTTATTTATTGCTTTTGTTTAGCTCCAAAACTAATTTCCAGGTAGCTCAAAAGGAGTTATAAAGAAATTTGGCTCTCTGAAACGTCAAGATATTCCGGGTGTGTGTACGGCAAGGGAACTTTTTTCTTCATCTTTGTTCTTAGAACAATTTGTTTCACACCCTCTATACAGCTGTGTGGAGTAAAACAAATTTGTTTTGAGCAGTGCTGCCAATCAAAAGTTTCTCAGCAGGCTGCATTTCAGCAGTTATGGTAAACAGCAAACACAACTTAATGCAATTTAATGTAAATTAGTTGGTGCAGAAAAAAATAGGAATATAGTTTGTGAATTCAGATTCCTTAAAGGTACACTTATAAAAACTATTAATAGCTTCAGTAGTGAAATACTTTAGTTAACAGTTATTTGACTATTAACAATGAATTGATAACAGTGTTAATTATGATAGGTGATGCTACAGTTTGTTGTTACAGCTTATCACAGCATTATTAAGTGTATGATAATGATAACAAGCCATCTTTAAACATTATGTGGATGACTTTTAAAGTCTAAGATGTAAATGTGGGTCATATTTTGCTCCCTGTACAAACAACCTACGGAGTGGCTTTTGAGGGGAGACCTGTCTCTTATTTAGACAATATTTGGTTAACAATTGATTTGTTAATTACCTATAAATATTTGGATAAATATAAAGTTCCAGCAAATACTAATAATAATGACTTAATGATTAATAAGTGTTTTTTTTAAAGAATCAAGAATCAATCCATTAATTTGGCCCAAATAATATATTATAAGTGATCTATAAAAGAGAGCTTATTTGAGCACTGATAATATATCTAATTCATGTTTATAAATGCTTTACAATGTATTTATAATTCATCTTATAAGGTATTATAATCATTGGTCGTATCTTCACAATAACCATCCAAACTATGTTGATAAGGTTTACAAATAATTTGGTAATTATTAGTACATTTAATATAGATTAAAACTATGTTCAAATGTATTTAAAGCTAACTAAAATGTATTTGATTTTTATTTCATTAGAAAGGCTGGTTACTGTAAAGTTTCATGAAGCTTGTCTGTAGCTGATAACGGGCTGTACATTTGTCCTACAACTCATACCAACACTTGTTTAATTGATTGGCTGTTCCAGCACACCTGACTCTAATGAAGCACTGATTAGCATTCCCACCAGGATCTGCCAATTAAAAGGTTCCTTAACACAAAGATACAAGACATTTAACCGTCGTCTTGGGAGGCAGATGCCAGCTCAGGACAGCAACGAGGCAAGCTGCTATTACTCCGAGATCGTCTCCCACACAGATTACAAATAAAGAAGCACCTCAGAGCACTGTAGCTCGCTCTTTGTAGTCTTATCAGCCGGTGTTGTGGAGCTGGAGGAGAAGAGCGTGAAGAGAGGACCAGACAGGTGAAGAATGCTGAGGGAAGAGGTTTGAAATGACACCAGCCTGGGAGAAAGAGGAGTGAAGTGATGGTGAAGAAGCTGGGGAGGGGGATCGGGGTGTTTTCAATGCAAAGGAAAGTGTGTGTAAGTGGGTCAATTGCCAGGCACAGCTACCGCTTGGGACTTGTATCTCTTTACTACTTTGTGTTTCTGCTGCGTACGATACAGCACGCACACAAATCCACTCAAACACTGCGACTCCGTTCCTCTAGGAAACCATGACATGCATAGGCTATTGTTTAGTCAGTGTAGTCCCAGTGCAGATGCCCTCATTTCCTCCCTGCTGTGTCAAAGATTGGTAAAAACATGGAAAGCAGTCTGTGTGAGTGTGAGAAATGGAAGGACTTTGAGTATAAATAATTTTTCTGTGTGTGTAGGTGTGTGCCGTGTCCCCCAGTCCCCTGTATTATACACAGATCTTAAAAAGTTCAAAATGTCTGTATCTATTTGCTACGGCAGTGTGATTTCAGAGAGCTCATCTTGCCTCTGTGTTGCTGTGAGCTCATTTTGTGCGTTAGTGTGTTCACATGTGTGCACAAATCTATCAGCATCAGTGTGTGTGCGCAGAGTTTATTTCACTTGTGCTCGCCTAAGAGACAATTATAGCAGAGATCATTTGTTTTCAGGGATGAGGTACGACAATAAAAGGTCAAGAGCGAATATTCAGCTGGGCGGAGAAAGAGAGAGGAAGAGAGAGAGGGACCGAGGGTTTGGGGACAACTAAGCAGGCAGATAGTACATCATTAACTAGTCTAATTGATTGATGATCGTACACACAGCGGCAAAAATAGATCCCAATTCCACTTCCAATATTTGAACGCCTCTGGTTGTGCTCGTGTTTAATTGCCAGGCACGGAGAGGAAAGAGCGATGAAAGAGCGATGAAAGAGAGTAGGATTAAAATAGAAGGTTGGTTATAGTAGCGCCCATAGGGCAAGGTCTCGACAGGGTTTAACTTGTTTGTTTTGAGGACTGTTTAGCTTTTATAAACTGCCAGCATTTGTCTTGGGGATTCCACTAGGATTGTTTGTTTTCCTTCTTGTGGAGGCTTATGACAGTACACGTTGATACTGTATGCTTTGACATGAAAGTCTTGTAAGCAAAGCAGAAACACTCATCTAATGCCAGCATGTCCGACTGACTCCTCAGGGAGTGGATCCTGCAATGTTTCTGAGGCACTCTTAATGGATGTTGCTCTATGTGACATATTTTTTTATTCCTTGCTCATCTGCAAGCCTTCATACTTGTTTTATTTTTAGGCACGGCAGCAGCATGGCAACATAAATGGCAATGTCGAGCCAGACTGAAATAACTATAGGATGGATTGCTATGAAATTCCATACAGAGGTTTGGTGATCCCTCTGACATGTTATGTAGCACCGACAGCAGGTCAGAATTCTCACTTGTCCGTTAAGATATGTCAGTATCAGCTGAATGGATTGGTATTCCTTTATGTACAGATGTTATTACTTTTGTGGTTACCTGACCTTTTTTGTGCCTTTGTGAGGCTTACATGTGTGGTTTGAGTGAAATATCTTAACAATTCTTGGATGGATGACATGAAACAGACAGTTATATGTCCCACAAGATGAATCCTTCAATCTTCTGACTTTTCTTATTTTGCCATCGGCAGGCCAAATTTGACATTCCCATACATATACCCCATACATCCCATGCATACTTTTTGTATAGTGCTAATTACCTTGGTACAATTGCATTGTCAAGTTATCATAGCATAAAGCTCACAGTGCTGCTAGCATGGCTGTAGACGATTTTACAATCTTTCTTTGCAATTAATTAACACATTAATATTTTTTTATTAATTGTTGTTCTTGTGACGAGTACTTTCCAACATTGCAAATATTGAAAAAGCAATGCAATACATTTTTCAAAACTATGTCATTGATTGTACCCTGTGAGGGTAAACCCCTTTAGTTTTGTTTTATACTCGTTGATCTTTTAGACTTCATGCCTGCAGGATATGCAGACATGGTTGGTGGAGACTAATATTTTATATGGAAATATATAAAACATATCTATGTCAAAGAACATGGATTAAGAAGGGCAAAAATATATAATTTCAATGTGATCCATCTGAAGCTGCCTCCACACATTTGAAAATAGAATACAAACATATGCCATGCTCAAATTTGTGACATCATGACAGCTCTCTGATTGCTGGTGTAATTTTGGGACCTCAAAACAAGGTCACAGGCCTGATAAGGCTGAGGAATTAGAGATGCATGAAAAGTGCAATGGCAGCCATCCTGGAACTGGTTGTGCTTTAGGTGGCAACCATACAGTACCAAGCTTAGTCACATGGATCTCTTTTTTCAGTAAACAGTAGCTGCTGACTTTATATAGAAAGTCATGGCCGTATGAGTCACTGTCAGCAGAAAAAAATCCATTTTTACAATTTTGTGGGTGGTGTGTCTAATAGGCCGGCTGCTGGGCTTATATTTGAGTCTTTTTTAGTTGATCTACTTGAGCTGGGGGCGATTGAGCTGCAAAGAGAGGACGCCTTGCCCACCTCATTAGCAGAAGTTATGACAGCCACCAGACTTCTTAACAGCACAACTTAAGAGAGAACACTGTATAAATAACATCAGTTTACCTGTTCTCCTGGCCCCTTGGTACGTTGGTGTTAATCATTCATCTTTCCAGACACTTAAACAGTGTCTGAAGGCAGCACACTTTACTTAAATGGGATAAACAAAGGGCAGCTTGATTATCTGGAGGTCCCTATTTTAGCCAATGCTATAATTTCAGGTCTACAGTTTATGAAAGCTACATTTACAGTTTTGCTTTTTTGAATTAATGTATCCATTTACTGTGAATGGATGGACTAATCACTGGTATCAGCATAATTTGGTGTACTCCCCCAGCATCTTCTATTGATTTCTCACAAGCTGCTATTTCACAAACTTTTTTTCTCCATTCATTAACCGTATGTATCATTCTCCACATTATCTCTCCATGTGTTTCTCTTTCCCTCCTTCCCTAATAGGCGACCCTCCAGTGGGTTTCCGTGATGTGTTGCTACGTGATGGTCCAGAGGGATTCGCCAAGGCTGTCCGTGCCCACCAAGGTCTGCTGCTAATGGATACCACGTTCAGGGATGCCCACCAGTCTCTCCTGGCAACTAGGGTTCGGACACATGACCTGAAGAAGATCTCGCCGTTTGTCAGCCACAACTTCAACAACCTTTTCAGCCTGGAGAACTGGGGAGGTGAGTTTGGTTTTCACTGTTTGTTTGGATTGATAATATTAAATTAGTCAGAGTATCACAATTTCTTCAGGTTGTTTGCCACGTTTTGCATGATGCACTTTCTACAGTATTTGTCTGGCATTTATCTAACCTGCAGCAAATGAGGTTTAAGGTCTTAGCTATAAATATAATATTCAATGTACACAAATATTTGCAATCAAAAGTCTAAATGAATGTGGATTTGTAGAATTGTGACACTACTATAAATAAGTTAGCTGAGCTAGGCTGACGCTTTCTCCATGCTCTTATTTTCTATGCTCGTATAGGCAACATCTCCTTGTTCCAGCTTTAGTTTTTATGAACCAGATAACAGTGGTATCAATCTTACAAATGCACAGAAAAAAACACTCGTATTGGGCATTGGGAAGATTCATAATCGTAATGTAGACCGTTGCAATATCCAAATGCAGGAGGCAAAATATTTATCATAGTCAAAATATGTGACAAAGTTCCATTGGGAATTAAGTACTGTGGTGCTGCAGATATGTCCCGGCCTACAAATCGTATTCTAGGAACTTTATCTTTTAGTACAGATCCTTGCAAAAAAAAGCCCGACATTATCTTTTTTTCATAGAATATCTATTTAAAATGAGATTAATGCAAAAATTATCATTCCCCCTATATCATGAACCATGTGGCAACTCAGCATCAGTCAAAATAATTACAATTTGATTTTCTTTTCAAGCCATGCAACCCTAGTTCATAATAACTGAGGAGATTCCCATATGTAATCTCATACAAGCAGCCATGTAAAAAATAGCATGACTCCCTCTTCTGATGGTTATCATGTTAATTAACTCTGTGTATATGCTCCCACATTATAATGTGCATGAACAGCCTTGCCTGTACTCTCCATTCTCTTCCCACTCTTGCTGTAGATCTGTTTAATGTTTCATTGATGACAGTGATTGCACTCTTTTGTTTTTCTTGTTTGAGCTGTGAAAATCATGTGCCATTCAAAAGATATCTCATGTCTCCATCTCCTCTCCCACAAGTCAGTCTTCAGCGAGTTCCCTCAATAGACAATGATTGTACCTATTGCCTGCACTTGAATGAAAAGAGAAAATCATGAGTTATTGAAACTTCTTGAGGCATGAACAGTCCAATAGTGTCCCTGTATAATACGCAATTACTCTGAAATTGGCAAGAGAACAAAAAAGATGTGCCTCATGTTTGAACAGTCGGCGACGGGACCAATTATCAACACTCCTGTGTGAAGTGCAATTGTGATGAACTGGTTTCAAAGAGTGAATTCACTTTTCCTGTTTGAACACTTCGGACATGCACATTTGTGGAAGAGATATGCCCAGTGAACCTCTTGAGGTTAGAACATTTAATTTAATGCTCAATTATATTAAACGACTCCGAGTAATTGTGCTAATATTACTTGGAGCACTTGGAGTAGATCACAAAAACAAACACAAGAACTAAATAACAAAAGCCTCCAGTAAAAGGGTTTCTGTTTCAGTTATTGTAGATAGTTGAGCAAAGTGGGGGAAAATAATAATAAAAAACCAGCAGAGAGAGGGAGAGACTCTCCAGTGAAACATCTTTGGTGCTGCGAAGCTTTTCTGAGATTAAATTCCTCCTGGTAGCCGATCATGCTGCACCAGTTAGAGGAAAACAATATATTTCATTACTGTGGGAGAGCACTTCTCACATTAAGCAACTGTCTACCCATGTCATGTTTAAACGGATAAAAAGGCTAACGCAGAAGTAAAACATTGAAGGGGTATTTGGCTAGAAAGGGCTTAAACGCATCTCCCAAGTATTTCATGATGTTATTACGTGACTGACCAGAGAAAGATGATATATATTCAGCTTAGCCGTGTTTGAGCAGCTCCAATAAAAGTAAATCTTTGAAGAGAGACGGCAAAAACTAACAGTGAACTTCACTCTGGAGGAAATTGTTGAATGGGTGCCAGGGAAGCCCTTTCGTCCTGCAAGTCTCATTATGCTGTGTGAGCAAGGGGAAAGTGCTTTATTACGGCACAATAAATACCGTTTTAACCTTTCATTATCTAATATTTTAAGACTTGAAAAATACGTCCTCCATTTTTCAGCTCCAACTTATATTAAAATGATGTTTACCACCATTTCAAATCCTGCAACAACATAACCTCAGTGATAGCTTTACTCATGAGGAGCCTACCTCTCTCCTGCAGCGAGTCTCTCTTGGTTTATACACAGTCCAATGGGGTGATCGTTTTGGCTTTCAAAAACTGATAAATCTCCTTTTAGGGAACGGGAAGCTCACAGCACAGTCACACATATCTATGTAGCGCCCTGATGAAAGAGCACAAACTGAGCTCTCTGTCAGGTCTCTCTGACTCGTTCCCTTGGCCTTATCTGGGTGAGAAACAGGAAACTGTGCAAAACAGTCAATAAAACCTGATAGAAAGCATGCTTTGAAGACATTTTATGCTTGAACATTCAAGATGTTAATTTACTAGGAGCTTCCTGTTTTCTTATCATGGTTTTTGAAAGCCTAAACCCTTGGCCCATTTAACTTTTTATGAGTCGAAGAGGAGCAGCAGCAGTGGGCTGAGATTTTCAGAACCGAAACTATTGCTAGGGTTGTATTATGCTTCAATATGAGTGATTATAATGATGCATTTAATAGGGTTTGGGCAGAAACAGTGAGCATGTCTTTTTAAACAATTTATAATACGATTACATAAAGTCGGGACTTTCTTTTCAAGGCCTCAGATGACTGTTTTTTTTTTACAACATATAATTATACTTAACTGAGCTGACAATGAGATAAACACTCTTAATGTGGGTTTTTACTGCACCAAAAGCTCAAAGTAAACACTGCGGAATAATCTGCCCTTTGAATTGAATCCAGTTGTGATAAAACGAGGAGAAAAAGGTGAATACGTCTTCCTTTGTGTCTTCCTTTTAAACTCTTTCATAAGCTCTAATGTTTGAATTGTAGTGGGAGTCAAGTTTTGATATCCTCCGTCAGCGGAAGCTCTTGAAGTTTAAACAGCGTTCTGTCTTCATAAAAAAGTCACAGAAAGTGAATATATGCTTGTCTCTCTCCCATTTACACAATGACAGCACGAGTACATCATTGAAATCAAATGTAGAACAGGAGTCGGGGACGTTTAAACACCTCCTGACATAATGGTTCTGTAATGGGCCGGTATTATGAGCTGAGGAGCATAAGATTGTCTCTCTCAGTTAAGAAAAGTTGCAGAGAGAGAGTGAGTGAATCATCAGAGAAAAATGTAATATGCTACTGGATCCTCTTGAGGCGTCGGTAGTTCCTGCATGATATGATTATGAGTCAGAGAAAACAGAATAGTACTTTCTCATAATTACTTAAACACGTAAAGGCAGAATACATTCTAGAAAGAGATGCATCCCCCGCAGCTCTGCTTTACAGTTGCTTAATATGCGTCCTATGCATATTAATATTTTCATGTTGATTTGAGTAGTTAAGTAGGAACAATAAAGCATTTGGAAAACAGAGTGATGAATCTGCTAGCAAGCCTATAACCACATAGTATCAACACAGAAGTTCATTAAAATTCTCACTCACACTTATTTTTACAGTAGTTGATCTTGGCCCTTCATGGTGCTTGACTTCTGACCTTTCTGGAGTGGGACAAACGTAAATGAAATATTTTATTTTATTTATTTATTTATATATTTTTTTATTATTTCATGAGGAAGTTTGTATCATACAACACTGATACAAGCAGAGAGAGGGAAAAAATAAAAGCATTTTCTTGGAAAAACATGGTTTTTATACATATTCCATTAGTCCAAAAATCAGGCATCAATTCTCAAAGAAATGCTACGCACAAGTCTTAAGATACAGAAAATGAGTTCATAAACACCAGGAAAGCCTTTAAAGACTTTATTGTTCAACATTTCCACTTTATTCTAAACATTTCAACTTTCTTGAAATGCAGAATTTTGAAAAAAATCTTCAAATCCAATTTTTCCGCTCATTTCTCACACTTCTACTTTTCTGTAAATGAGAGACAAAAATGATACCAAAAATAGGCGAAGAAATAACAACTGAAAAAACCTGAAAACCAAAGAAACATTAAATGATCACAGAACTGGGATGTAACAGTTTGGCAACCTGTCAGAACAAAGTCTGAAAGAAACCAAGCGAATGTGCAGACAAAATACAAAGCATTTCCCTAATTAGACTTTTTCTCGATTTTGTAACTTTTTCTTTGTAGGTTTCAAATGATTTTTTCCTTGTTTTATGCGTTCTTTTCTTTATCCTCAATCTCCCTTTTCCCCTTTACCATTTAGGGTCTAAAGTCCAATCAGACACATCACCGTTTATTAATAAGGTCCCTCCAGAGCCACACCAGACATGATACAGCTGTTCAGGAGTATTCCCTTTGAAATGTAAATTAATTTAATGGAATGCTGTAATCTTTTATAGTATGTCAGGATAATGTGTGAGTATCAGTTTCCAGCCCCCAGTGATAAACGTCCTTCATTCACTCAGCTTCCAGCACCCAAAGTTCCTCCTAGATCCACTAGTTGCCAGCCACACTCTCGCCTGATATTGATTTAGGTTGTGGACCACAAATTAGACTACCGTGCTGCAGTAAAAAGTTCAGCTCTAGCACACACCGTCCCAAAAGGGCGGCTTGTAATTGTACCTTTAAACAGTTCCTCATAAATCACTCAATGACCACAGAAGGAATAACTACTCTGCTCTCTGGATAGGAAGTCCCTAAACAATATACTTTTATTCCAAAATGATCAGAGATAAAGAATATTAGCCGCTGCTTTGCTGGAATCACTTCACACCAGAGTAAATGACTACAGGGACTTGACCATGTATTGAACGCTGCTACCCTGACACACTGTCCCCATGCAAGACTGTTTTGTTTTTTATACAAAGTGGTCTTAGATGGGGAATACAGTATTGCTTTCACATGTTTCAGCTGCTTAGAGGCAGAATGAATCATTGAAGAGATTAAGCCTGTGAAAGCCCTTTGAGGATTAAGTCCCTTCCTGATATAGCGTTCCTCCCTACACTATGCAAGATACAGTAATATGAATTGGGTCACATAATGTATCTATATGGCTCCTCATATCTATTTCACACTCTGCAAATTTATCTGATGGTAAAGCGGCCGGCTCCTAATTGCTGTACATGATCCTGTTGCAGTATGCATCTGGCTCTTCCCTGCATTTGTACGATCAGCGAGAACCTTCGCTTCAGGAATGAGAGCTGTTTCTGGGTACACAGGGCAGGAGAGTCTGACCGGCCCAGGCAGCAAAGGCAAATCAACCAATCCAGAGCGATTAAATGGAATCACAGAGACATAAAAATTGATCTGACAGGATAAACTGTCTGATGCATCAGAGCCATAATTGCACACTTAAGCAAAAATGCGGATAACTGCAGAAATGTGTGTGAGTCTGTGTGTGTGTGTGTGTGTGTTTATGTAACCGAACCATTCAAATTATAGATATTAATCATTTTTATTCATCATGGGCTTTCTTTTATTGGCTCAAGAGCATGAGATAGAAGTTTATTTTATAGAAGATTATTTTCCCACCAGGGGAAGTTTGGATGGAGTGAAGAGTTTGTCAATACGAGACCGTACAAAGTGTTTTATTATTGAGTTCTATATAAAATGTAGTCTTACCTAACAGACCTATAGTAGATGCTACAGGCCCATACATTCCCATAACACCTATTCCAGGTGATGAATCATTTTTCACTCTTCTTTCTTTAAATATTGCATGTTGAATACATTGCTTGCTTGCAATTGTGGACACTGCATAAAAAGGCTTGTTTCCATCTTTCTCCCTGATTTATTTCAGCTCCTCGTCATGACAGATTGTTGGCCGCCTATCTTTCCAGGGCCTAATGTTCTGATATTTGGGACCAGCTGTCAGTCTTCATTCCTGTTATCAAATTATTAGAGTAAATTCTGCCATCCCAGATGAAGTCCTCACTCAGCATCATGTTTTGATATCTCACATGCTATAAGACATTAATACTAATGGGTTTAACATCAGATAGGATTGCTTGGAGTCATTTCCGCTCCAAACCAGTAGTTTAAGAGATGCTGACGTAGGCTAAAAACCAAATCGGATGGGTGGATAAAAATTGATTAGGGGGGGTGTTTCCAGGGCATTCCTGCTCCTCCCAGAGTAAGGAACAAGCAGTTGTGCTTAGTATTCTCCCTGTGTCCAAATGTATGAGTGCTCGGAAAATGAAATTTAATGATGACAGTGTTGGATCAGCAGAAAACCACTGGAGGCTTCAATATTTCTGGCTGATATGATAAACGGGTATGAGATTCGCTAATCTACTCCCCCAAGAAAGGGAAATGAGAGATTGCTATCTTTTCTTCTTTTTTTGCCTCTTCTACTGAAACATTTCTTAGATTTTAAAGTGACTTTAGAATGAAATGATGAAAGTGTTAGAGTGAACAATGAATGTGCAACGATCATCAGATATTTCATCTGAGCATCCATTAGTGTGTATTATGTGTGTGCCATCAGTGTGTGTTTGTGCAGATGTGATAGGTTTGAAATATTAGTTTTTGGGTCTAAAATTGAGACGACAGATGAAGTTGGGATGACAAATGAGACTTCTGATGACAGCTGAAATAAACTGCTACCTCTTCTCGTGTGTGTGTGTGTGTGTGTGTGTGTGTGTGTGTGTGTGTAGGTGCTACCTTTGATGTGGCCATGCGCTTCCTGTCAGAGTGCCCATGGAAGAGACTGCAGGAGCTGAGAGCTTTGATCCCAAACGTTCCCTTCCAGATGCTGCTGAGAGGGGCCAACGCTGTGGGCTACACCAACTACCCTGACAACGCTGTCTTTAAGTGAGTCTCACACACACACTCATTTTATCCTTCCACTTTTTTTATTTTTAACATTAAACAATCAAATGTTTAAGAGCTAACAGGCACAACACCAAGAGTCTTACTATAAATATGCACACATTCTTTTGTATGTGCGCCCAGATCCATTCACTATCTCCAATAATGGTATGGAAATACACTGATGCACACAGAGCACGCCTGTGTATACACACAAAAGCTTAATCTGCATTGATTTATGGATGTATTGCATATTACAGACTGTAAGTGTTCAGTATGTAGAATCCAGTCAGCATTAGATGCAAGCACACCCTTCATTATACCAGAGCAACTAATGTTTTCACTTTTTTAATGTGTGGAAAGAGACTGGTCTCCCAGACTATATAGATCAATTGTACAGGCAGCAAAATACGACCGATATTTAGGTTGTAGGAATGATTGTGAATTCCGCCATTTAAACTCAACTGTCAATCAGGGTGGGAGTGGTGGTGAGTGGGTCGAACAAATGTGGGACTTTCACCCAGTAGAATGGGATTCATGCCCCATGTGAAAACAAAAGCAAACATTGTGATTGAAACATGATGGACTTTTTATGTAACTATGTCACTTCATAGTCACGTCACTCTCATAACTTCATGTCTGGCATTTACTTCTTTTGTAAGGCCTTACCAGGACGTTTTTTTGCCCTAAACCTAGATCAGTGGTTTTGATGCCTAAATTTAATGAAACTGTAGCTTTTACAACCTTGAACTATACATACATGCGTGTATAATGAAGTTGTGTGCTTTTGGATATTGCCTGGAGATGCTCTTTTACACAACAAGCACACAGCAGGAGATTGTCCGTGTCGGATGCATTCTCACATTACTGTGAATGTTCCGTTTGGTTTAGGCTGGTTTGGCTTGTGGTGCTTTAGGCTGGTAGTTCATGCAGGCATCACATGTGTTAAAGGAACAACTGCCATAGTAGTTAGAAACTGTCCCCTGATTGGAAGGGCCATCAGCATGTAATTATTCAAGGTATCGGAATAATCACATGAATAATACATTTCTTACAAAAATAATTATTTGGTTTCAAAAGTAACATTAAGTCAAATGCATTTGTCAACCATACATTTTTCATATTTGTTTATTGAAGAAATGATACACATTTTTTTTATCGAGGAACCAAGTTTTTGGTTCCTCACTACAACTGTTGGTAAAGTATTGAGTGTCATTTAAAATAAGGAGATTTGAGTTTTGGAAACATGTGTTAGTCGCCAAGCTTGTTCCTACAGATTTCCACTTCTGTAGAGTGGGTCTGTTGATATTACCGTCACAGGAGGAATTATTCTGTCAGTTGTTCCATTTGTACGCACTTAGGCAAATTTTCCAGCCACCCCATCTTCGCGCATGCCCTATTTAAAAAACACCCATGGGGAATTTCTTCAAATTTTACACAAACATCCAGTTGGACTCCTGGACGTGTTTAGATATTCGAGGTCAACGGTCAAAGTGACCTCACAAAATGTAGTTTTGACGATAATTCTTACACTAGTTATTGCAAAATGTTACCCAAATGTCTAATGGATTAAAATTATAAAGTGAAATTTTACATCCATTTGGCCAAAGGTCATCTTCACTTCAACATAATAATGCTGTGCAAAAAAATAAATAAAAAATTCTGGCCATTATTCAACACCATAACTTGGGAACAGAATGATTGTATAGGTCCTCTGTGATGCCGGTTTAGGATCCACTTTCTAAAAAGAGTTGCTTCTGTGCAGCAGCATCCATATTTGAAGCATTTTCTCCTGTCAGGGCTACATACAAGTCTGGACAGACTTCAATATAAATTGCCACTTGACTGGTTGGAGGGAAAACAGGCACCGGGTGGTAATTCTAGGTTTTGGTGGTGTATGAAATGATGGTTACATGATTGTAATGGCTGCTGTGTGTGATTTAAGCCCATAAAGGCCTGACATCATGTGGTGCAGGATGATGAAATCTATCAATCCGTAAATTCACCGTTGTAAATGAAATGCAATTTTTTTTCCTTTTTCCTCATTTCTCAAATCATTTCACCTATACTCTATAAATTGCTCTCTTTATGTAGCATGAAGCCTTCATACACCGCTGCTTCCTTTGTAAATATATCAAAATATACAGTAGCTACACACAAAACACACGACTGAAACACACATTAAATAAGTCAGGTCAATTTGGTCGATGTTTTCCTGGTGCCTCCTACTATGCTCAGCAAGCTACACACATTTTACACACACACGTCAGTGATACAGCTGTACACCAGCAATGTCTTTAGTGGCAGAAACACTGAACTGTGCCTACACACATGCATACACACACTCAACACTTTTCCAAATGGATTCACAAGCAACCTCGATGATGTGGATGACTCATGTACACACAAATACACACACACCTGCATGCAGGTCCACACACAAACACGGGCAGGGACACACACACACAGTCACATGCACAGTGTAATTCCCCTCACCTCAAATAAATTAGGAGTGGCTTTATGACTAATGCAGCTGTCCCCCTCTCCCTCCTTCCCCTTGAATCACACACACACAGACCTCCCCTACCCTCCCTGTTTCTTTGCTCCCCCTCTCCTATCATATAGTCATTATTTATCCCCACTCTTATAACTCCCTTTTTATGCCTCCATTCATCTCCCTGCATTACACACTTCTTACCCTCTTTTTAACTCCCTCTCTCAATCCTGACCGCCCTTCATCTCCCTCTCCCCTCCTCTCTCTCTTAGTGTCCCGTAGGGGGAGTGCCATCGAAAATTTCACATGATTGTGATTAATGGCTTTGATCTGTTGGCCCGACTCTCTCTCTCTCTCTCCCCCTCCCCCGTTTAACTGTCACTCTCTCACCCTCGATGTTTGCAGCGCAGCAGCCCACAGCCAAGTGGCCCCAGCGTCTTCATTAGCTAAATCAAATCAAAGTGTAATTTAATTTAATTTAATTGATTTAAAGTGCATGTCACAGGGTCACAATACAATACACTCTGCATGAAGAGGGATGTACACTGGTAAAATCTAAAATGGGTGCTTGATTTCTAACAGATCTTTAAATTTTTTTGACAGAAAAACTTTCTCAAACATGATTCACACATGGTTCCATCAGCTCTGAGTCATATGTCGGACAGCAGTGGTTTTCATCTGCCAACAATATCCACTGAATTGCACTTGTATGCGTTGAAGTGCTAAATAAATACTGGACATGCAGGTTGGAGCGATAATCCTCTCGTAGCAAAACATTAAGTGTGCCTGTTTATGTGCCAAAACAAAAGCTGTGTGTAAATATTGCATTCACAGTAACACAGCTACAGTAAGCACTCACCCCAGTTATGAAAAACCTGATTAAGATACCGAGGCCAAGGCAATAACGGGAGGGATTTACCACTAGCAGCTTGGATAATGAGGCGGGTATACATTTCTCTCCAGTCATTGTGGGCTCCTGCAGGCTGTGTAAGCTCACTTTTCATGGAAATAGTGAATATTGTATTAACGCAGGTACAGCGTTATTTATGAGTGGCGATATAGTGAGATGGATATAAACAGCTTATCCCATCCCGGATGTGCGCTATTATCTCGGCTGCACTGTGCATGGAGACAAACTCATTAAATGTGTGAGAGTGAGAGAGATTGTGTGAGCATCTTGCAGTCTACCTATTCTATTCCCGTCTCTTATTTGAATGGGGGTTTTTAAAAACTGTATGTACACAGCCATATGTGCTGTTATAACTAATGATTTTCCTCCACCTCCAGGTTCTGCGAGGTGGCCAAGGAAAACGGCATGGACATCTTCCGCGTGTTTGATTCCCTGAACTACCTGCCAAACATGCTGCTGGGCATGGAGGCTGCCGGAGCAGCAGGTGGCGTAGTGGAGGCTGCCATCTCGTACACAGGCGACGTCTCCGACCCGATGAGACAGAAGTACTCTCTGGATTACTACTTGAAACTGGCGGACGAGCTTGTCAAAGCTGGAACCCACATCCTCTGCATCAAGGTGAGGAGATAACATCAAATCTAGTGTTTGAAGTGTTTGCTTCAAGAGTTGTTTACTGCCACTTAGAGTTCCACAATAAGCCAACATTTTCCTTCACTACAATAATCTAAAGATTCTGGCACTTATAGTTTGCTTCTGTGTTGAAATCCCTGACCATCTGCCGCCAGAATAACATAGAACCAGCTGGAAAGAGTCATTTCAAGTACCTTTTTTTTGCAGTTTTTCACACATGTATCCACACATTTGCATGCTTAAGCATGTCATACAAGAAACCCAAAATACAAGTGTAATCCTGAAAAAAGTATTCAGATGCCTTAAGAAAAAGTACTAATAGTACTTAAAGTAAAAGTCCTGCATTCAAAACTCCAGATTGTACTTAAGTTCAGTGCTTGATTGAATGTACATTCCATTGCACCACCGAGCAGCAACTACCACTGTTACTTGTTCTTTTCCTAAACACTTTTAATGCTACTACTACTGAACTGAATGCCAGATGATTTTCAGCTGCATACAAAACAGATGAATGAAATCTTTAAAATAACCACCTTAACCAGTGCATCATGGGAAAGTCAAACCCTATTACTCATAAGCACCTTTATGCATTTCAATTAGCATTTTAATTGATAAAAACCTCACACTTAACTGTCAAACACAGCTGAAGTTTTTCCGAATGCTCCTACTAGAATAACTTGTATACTTGAGCCTCTTATCTAAATGAATAGACCGATAATACTCACATTGAATTAATTTCTTTATTCAAGCATGACAGAATATTTTCAAACGTGAAATGATAAACTCCAGCTCTACCGCAGTGTGAACCATCACACGCAGCGGTGGCAATCTCATAAAAGGCTTGCACAGCTAATGAGGTTAACTTTTAAAAGAGGAAATGAGCATGAATTATAACTTCATGGAGTGCAATGATCACCAAAGGGAGCGCAATGAAACATCTAAGCTCTGTCTGTGAAATTTCTGTTAATATCAATTAGGATTTAGACATTATGATCCTCCTCACAAGTGTGTCTATGCAAAACTTCCACTTCTGTCATTATGTTGTTGTTTTAAGTTACCATCTTCCAGATCTTCCAGAAAGTCATTTTCGTTGTACCTTTTTTCTAGATTGTTTTTAATTAAATAAACATATTTTCAAAAAGAATAATTAAGTTACTCTCGAACAAAATTAGTTCAATTAAACCTCAAGGTGGGCGTTTTAACACCAGATTAAAGCAATTAGTGAAAACACAATGATTTTGTAGAGTAGTTAGTAGTCCTCTCCAAGTCCTAAAACTAAACCATTGTTTTGGCTGTTTTTACTCATCCGATTCCACCAAACTATCAGCACTCTGCAGTCTCTTCCAGCTTTCATGAGAAGCCTGAGGCCAGTGCTGTGTGCACAGTCTCACTAATGAGGACTAAGACAGGGGGATGAAATCAATCTTGTTTAACTTGGTCCAGGACTCCATATCCAAAGTGTAGATGTGCTACAGAAAAGCCACTTGGAACAGAATAAAGGCATCTGGATAAAGGTCTACTCTACGATAATGTATACCCCCGGTCAGGATTCCAGGATGAAGAGTTTTGGAAATGAAATAAATGGTAAAATGTACCCCCTCCTCTCCTATGTCTCATCCTCGATCTCTTCTTATTACCAGGATATGGCCGGCCTGCTGAAGCCAGAGGCTAGTAAGCTTTTGATCGGCTCTCTGAGAGACCGTTTCCCGGATGTACCCATCCATGTGCACACACACGATACAGCTGGAGCCGGCGTTGCTGCTATGCTGGCTTGTGCTGAGGCTGGAGCTGACGTGGTGGATGTGGCTGTGAGTATTCATCATGTTTGTTCCACAGACAACGTTGCTTTGGATGTCTTGATAATAAGGTTTTATATGAGATATAGATATATAAAAAAATATTTTAAATGCATATAAGAGGTTTTAAATGTTGATTCATTATCATAAAACTAATTTCTAACTTCTGCTAACTTGAAGTTAGAACCAACATCTATAAACATTCAACTGAAATACTGATTTGGAGGCCTAGGTCCACCCACGAGTCATCCCAACAATATGAACAAACATTTCCTACCAGTTGCTGCAGTTTACATTGTGAAATGTCACTAAAACAAAGACAGAACAATAGCAGAAGCCAGGAACATTTCTCTTACTGTGTTCACTGACGCATGCTGCCAGCACTGGGAGTTTCATTAAAACAATTGGCTGCTATTTGCAGTTTGGGCCGTTCTGCTCTTCAGCTCTTTGTAACGCTTTATGAAAGAAACAACTGACTGTCTACCATGGATCAGACACTAAAAAATGTGTTTGTATTGGTCCCATTGGTTTACTTTGTTGAATTTTGTCTATTTACTTTGCCAAGTGATAAAACATTAATGCTGAAATCTACTGCGGCAGGTAAGACAGCCAAGACCTAAAGGTGTTTGGAGGTAGAAATCCTGTCACTTTTGATGTGAAATTGCTGATTTTGTGTTTTCTTCCTTTTAATCATTTTATAAAAAAGATGTGTATATATTATGGACACATTTGCACAGACATTTGCAAACTATTTAACCCCACCTTTTGCTCCATTTATATAAAATTAACCCCTTGAGCTGTGGACCAGCATGACACACATTTACAATGATTAAGGCTTTTAGTCAAACAGTATCTCATTGATTGTCACTCTTTAGGTCGACTCTATGGCTGGGATGACCTCTCAGCCCAGCATGGGAGCCATGGTGGCCTGCGCCAAGGGGACCAAGCTTGACACTGGTCAGTATCATGCTCACTCGCCTGTCAGCATCAACAGTTATAACAGACATTTTTTGTTTAAAAAGTATCACAAAATGTCATAGAGAAAATTATTTATTTAGATGTACTTTTAGGGAAATTGGAAAGCTATAACATTTTATTTAATTCTTATTAGTCTGCATTATTAAAATCAAGGATCAAGAATAGATTGAAATGAATGTGTTGGTGCAACACCTCCAAATATCTTCACAACATGTTTACTGCACGTCTAGTTATTAATGTAACAGAGCATCACAATTTAAATCACCAGTCTTGCTCAGTGATTATTGTAAAGTGTCTTTCTGAGACTCTACTGCTTTACATGCAGGGGAAAAAAATCAATCAACAAATCAATAAATGACAGAGCGCAACTCTAATTAGGGCCCTCAGTCAGAAAGACTGACATATTCTGCTCAGTGATAATATACACAGCCACCAATTATGAGAGGAAGATGGAAATAAGAGGGAGATGGACCCAAAGTAAGGTCAGTTAAATCTGAAGCTCTGTGAAACAAAAAGTCCTTGATCCTGGAAATGATGAACATGTCAGATAGTTTCATTGGAAGCTGAGAACTATCAGCAGATCCAGTAAACCCATAAACCCATAAAAATAATAAAAAATGATGGTTGCAGCCATGAGTTACATGGTTTTACTTGGAAATCTGCAAAGCCACAGTGAAGTGATTTTCCCTGGAACATTTACTGGTTAAAAGCTTTTCCCAGCACATCCCTGACTTAGTTGTCAGTTACCCATTTATTTTCCCAGCGCATGTTCTGCCAGCTTCGATCACAGATCTTTCAGTCACACTTTGGACCTCGACTGTTTTAGTCTACCTCCTCAGAGCTGAACAAATAAGTGGAGTGATGGATTTATAATATGTTCACCTCCCTTTGGGTTTGCTGTTCTCCTGTGTGTTCTGCTTTTTGTAATTTTCAGTGTCAAAAATCTGGTGCGCCTCGCACCGGGCTCAGTGACCTCTGCCTCCCACAGCAACGTGTGCACCGTGTAAAATATATTAAAGCAGCCAGTTGACAACTGCTGTTAGAAAGTGAAACATGTAACGGGCCAAAGGAATTCAAACTGATGTGGAGTTTGCTGCTTAGTTATGTACAGAAATGCTATTGGGAAAACCGACTCAGCTCTGCTAACTAGATCTGATAGCTCATTTCCATTACTCAGAAACAGCAAAAGCCCAACTAATTTTGTTTACGCTACATTCACACTGCACAGCTAATGTGCGCTCTGCTGTAGTGCAGGATACTGTTAACACGCTGTTTGTTACCGTCCAAATGCAGATTATTTTTTTAAATGGACAATTTGGTGTATGCTAAGCCCTATTTTTTAAAATCATGTAGTCTTCAGAGAAATCCACTAATACCTATCAATGACTGATTGTGTTCCAGTCTGTAGGGATTCTCATGCCCACATTCTCTTTCACACACTCTGCATGTTTACCTCTGCCAAGGAGGTTATGTTTTCCATTGGGTTTGTTTGTTTGTTTGTTTGTTTATCAGCAGTAGCATCAAATAACTACTGGTGTTTTCGTGAAACTTGTTGGAACAGTGTAGCTTTGGCCAAGGAAGAACCCATCAAATTTTGGAGTGGAACTAAATCATGCAGCAGATCCACAAATTAATTTTCACTTTTGTCAACACTGCGAGAGCGAGAGCAGGCCTGGTTTGTTGGGGCTCTGTGCTTTCAGGGTGCTTTTCTAGTTGTTAATGCTTTTTCATTGAAGCCACGCCACATACTCAGGAGTTGTTTCCGCAGTTTTTGTAATAAATGGGATAATTGTTGTCCTCCAGTCAAAAAGCTCGTAATGTAATGCTGTTTGAAAAATCATGGAGACTACTTGCAAATGACCTTTCCTTATGTGTTGTTAAATCCCAGGGTACAGACTTTACCTTTAAAATGGTTTGTGTTTCTGTCAGGAAAACTCCAGCATATAGGTGTAGTGTACGTAGTTTAGTGACATCTAGTGGTGAGGTTGTAAATTGCAGCCAAGGGTGTGTCTGTAAATTCACTCTGACAATGTATACTAAAATGAGAGCACTGTTGTCTGAAGAAACATAACATTTTATTTCCACATAAATGAACTATGTTAAAGTCAAAACGCTGACAGTGATCTCTGCTCTGCTGCTCCATCTCCTTATAGGGAGTGCTCGGAGTACGCTCTGCCGCTATGTGTGTGGTCATTTCAATTATCTCGTGGTATACTCCAACATATCTTTGTATTAATGAACAGTCCAGTTCGTGCAACAGTGCCTCTATTTATGAATGCACCACAATTTAATACCCCTCCGTTCACCCCTACCTTTCCAAACATGTAGTAGAACCTACAGTGGCCTTCAGCTCACCTAAAAACTTGAAGCATCCATTTCTTCCCTTAAACCCTAGAAACTGGTGTAATAGAAAAACATAAAGATAGCAGGCAGGGGTTTCCCTTCACACTCTAGGTGTGGTAAGAAGTGATGTAACAGTGATGCAATAGTGTCTTTATACACCCTGGAGTTAAACCACTGATCACTGAAAATCAGACTTTCAGCAGCTGTTCAGCTGCTCCATAGGAAATAGGCTATGCTCTTTGTATTTCTGGGTCACTTTAGTTCTGAGCACCTAATTTCCATGGATGAGTGGCCAAACAGACAACATGTTGTCACATCATATTTGCAGTGCAGCTGCAGCGGTGTTGTAAAGCAGAGGATGACAGTAAACATCAGGGCCTGGTGTTGTTAGTCTCTATGGGCATCATTCAAAGTGAATGGCTTTCTTTTCTCGGCTTCTTGTTAAATATTGCTGCAGAAACAATCATACAGGGAGAAATATGTCGTAGAAGAGTAAGCTGTAATAGTCCATAAAGCAACACAACAACAGAGTCATTAAGACATGCTGTGTTCTGAGTATGATGTGTGACTACTTCACTGCTGCTCTCTCCGTCTACCATTTAACCCACAGCTCAAACAACAGGTCCGCCGCCATTCTCCTGAGCTGGCAAATATTGTTCTGGGTGATGTAGGAAATGAGTAGGAAGCATCATGAGGGAGAGAAACTCTCCCATCATTTAGACACAGTCCAAGCTAGTGACAGAATATCAATTTGTGAGCATACAGTTCCCAGAAAAAAAGTAGAGAGTGAGAGAAAGACAAGGTCGTTACTCAAGAGCGAGAGGTTTTCAAGTGTGTCAGTTTATTCATGGAATTTCAATTTGCCTCACTTGAGACGGAGATTGGGATGCAGGATGTCTCTCGCACACACACACACACACATGTGGGCATACTTATAGTGTATCCTGATGTGACCCGATGGATGCATAATGCATACACATGCAGACAAACTCCCTCTCACTTCCAAACTCTTTTCTACCTGTCACCTTGTGCTCGTCTGTTCTTTTCATCTCGGCCTCCCTTTATGCCTCTCGCCCCTTCCATCTCCGTTTGCCTTTCTCACTACATTTGTAATCAAGCGGAGCACTGCCTTGGATCCTTCCGTACCTTCCTGACCTTAGTCTGTTTACTGCTTTCCCTCACTCACTCCCTCCCCTCTTTCTCCTATCTCTGTTACAAAGCAGTAATCAGTGCTGTGCAGTGTGCTCTGCCTCCTCTATCTCCCTCCCTCACTCCGTTCTCCTGCCTTTTTCCTATCACCCCCGCTTCTTTCACATTGTCTCTCCATCCTCCGCCTCTTCCCTCCCTCTCACTCAGTGACAAAGCAATTAACAGCACTTTACATGCCTGTTTCACTCCCTCAAACTCCCTCAGTCTTTGCTCTTTCCCTTCCACTCCCTCAGTGTCTCCAGCAATATCTCATTGTCCTGAAGAAAATGGCAACAGCAGCGCTTCTCTGGTTAATTCATTTGTCTTTAAGCTGTCAGTTTATTTATTCAGTCAGCCCCAGCGTGCGCGCACACACTCATGCATTTTAAAAGTCATACATATTCACAAACACTCATGCAGCTGAATGATGACACACATTAAAGTGGTCCTTGTGTTTATTTGACACAGCGTTTACTGCCTTTTCTCATGCATCATTCATGGAGTTAATTGATGAGGAATTTTCAGCTGCCACAACATCACAGCCGTCTAAAATATAGCGATCATCAAACACACAGAGCAATGTACACAGAGCAATGTACACACAGCGCACAAAGCATAGAAGTTATCATATGAAGGCGTTTCACAACAGACACACAAGCAGTGAACCCAGACAGAGAGGCAGGTGAGCCACATTTAGCTTCTTGTTCCCCTCCCTCATCTCTCCATTTCTTCATCTGTCTGCTTTCAATTTTCCCTTTTTGTCTGCCTCAATCCTCTCATGCTCATCGGTCTTCTATAATTGTGTGCTGGTGTAAAGAATGTGTGTACACACAAATATGTGTCTGTCTTTTTGTCTCCTGCATTTGTGAGTTTATGCTGCTAATGAGTTGTATATTGATGGCACTTTGTCACTGCCAAGCAGCCATCTCTATGACTGATACATATGTACGTGCATGGGTTTACATACACAAAAAAAACAATGCTGTATTTACCCCCAGCGTGATTTATCCTGTTGCTATTCTCCATATTTATAGGATGCAGCGTAAAATAAACCTGTTAATCCCAGAAGACAAGGGTAGTCATCAGAGTAGCAGTAAATGCTAGAAAAAACACATTTTGTTGTGTTTGCTTCATTATCACCTACTTTCCTGTTGGCTGAGAAAGATGCTTCTGCTATCACTTTCTCACCAAAGCACTTGAACTGATCAGTGAAGTTAGTGGATTCAACTTAGCCTTCTGCTTTCATAACACTCTCCAGCTTGCACAGATGTGGTGTGAGGTTGATTATACTTCCCAGGAAACTGTTTGCTTGTGGAAAGTTTTCTTTGGCAGATGCTTTACTGTAGCTCAGCTGTCCCCCAAACAAAATGTATTGGCTTCAAACCACAAATACATTTACAAGTACTCAGACCCCTTCACCTCAGGAAAAGTACTATTAGAACCATCTAGTAAACAAGAAAGAAATGTAACTTAACTTGGTATGTACTTATTTCCCAAGGGCTATATCTCTTGACCCTCAGAAAAAAACAAAAAAATGGAAAAATGTACCTTTTAAAATTATATGGAAGTATACAGTACAATGAAATGGATATACAACATTTCAATCTTAGTTTCTCTCCACTACTGATCAAGATTTTGCTTTGTCATATTATTTAGATATAGTCTTTCAGCTAAAATAAGCACTTTAAAATAAATTTTAGAAATGGTTGCCTTTTCAGGTAAATGTACATTTAAATAACATTTTACAGACTTAGATTAAAGGAATAGTTCAACATATATTTGTTCAGAGTCAACAAGATCTCCAACCTAATCGACAGTAGGTTGTTTGTCTATATTTACCCCCTAATGACCCGTATGAGCATTTTGTGGTTCGCGGTACAGAACGGAGCATTCTTAGAATAGCGCACGTTATATATAAAAGACAGGTGAAAGACAGTTCAGTATGAAACTGGAGCCAGCGGCCAATTTAGCTTCACTTAGCATAAAGAATCATAGTGTTATAACTATTCATTGAATGATTGTGCATTTTTTTTCTTTGCTAGTGTGAATCTAAATCTACTCAAGATTGACAACTGTATAAATTATTCACCAAATAGACTGTCTGTTAATGGCCCTGCAATTAAAGTACATTTCACCCTCAAACAGAATGGCAGCTCCCTCCCATTGGCTTCTCTTTGCCAAGTCGATGCATTTTCTCATCGTCGTATCAGGCCAAATGTGGAGATATTTTCCAGCACAGTCGCAGCTTTTTTTCTGTGTCACTTACTGTCAATCACAGTTACAGTATGGCCTTTTAAAGAATCCTTATTTTACACCAATATTTAACAATCTGTCACAAAAAAATCCGACATATTACACCCACAGCAGCCTCAGTACAGCAGAGTAGAATACAATGTTTCAGTCTTGTATCATGGCAGAGTTCTTTGTGTTGTCAGCTGGGAGAAGTCACAGTTACTGCTGCAGCTACGTATTTGGTAGAAGCTTGCAAATATCTCTTTCAAACACTGACTCAAAGCTATGAATACATGGAGAGGAGTATGAGGGGTTCAGCAGGTACTGGAGAGGTGAAACTTGACCTCAGCTAACATGAATCAACAGAGGATACTGTGATGTTGCATATGCCGTCACTTCCCCTTGTAAACTGAGGCTGTAATTTCACAATGAAGGCATAAATGAAAGCTATAAAATGAGTGTTCTCAAACAAAGGAAGAAATGGACCTAATTACTGACTGTCTTGGCAGGCAGCTGAATTTGAGGAGCAACAACATGCACATTAATTTCACATTAATTTCACAGTAGCTCCATTTCCCCGCCAAGATCACAGTGGAAGTACACAAACACTTTTTGGAGTATGTACTCGCTTTGAATCATGGAAATTCAAGCTTGTCACTCTGTTGCTGTGAATGTAACGAGCTAAGTTTGTCTCATTAACATGGCTGATTTTTGTCATCATTAGCCAATAGCTCAGTGTACTGCCATTTCTGTCAAAGCACTAAAGCAGATTTTTCCTTTCAGGGTAACAAGCTTGAGCTCACCTTTACTGGCTGCAGCAGAATGTCACAAATATGAGCAACAGATGTTTTTCTTTTAAAGGATCACAAAGTATCACAGAGATTTAATGAGTGGCAAAGGCGAGATGTAAATGCACACTTACAGGTTATTAAGTGCGCTTTACACTTTACCAGCCCTATAGCTCAGCTTCTTCAAGCCTTTCTGGCCTGTAACCCATTTTAAACCCTGAATTTTACTGACATAATGCAATTTTTAAGGGTTGTCAAAAAGTGAGCCCCTGGCAGATTATATACAGTAAAAACACCTCTGCTGACATTTCTCCTGCTGACTAGTTGGAGAATGAGGACCCTGTTATTGTAAAGCTTATAACCACCAGGTCTTGTTTTGGTGGACAAAGACCTGTATTAAAAAAAAAACTGTCACACTGTCAAAACTGACAGGTTTCTCATCTTGTTTATATTTTCATACATCAACATCAACAGCATAAATCCAGTGCTGTCAAAATTTGCTAGCTGGCACAAGGTTTGGGACGGCTAATTCTGACAAATGGCAGGTGGCCACATGAGCTTCCACAATAATTCCACTAACTTTTTAGTGAATATCAGAGCAATTCCATCTTTTCAAGGGGGATAATTACAGGTTTTGGCTCTAAAGCTGGATTGGCAATGACTAATTCCTACAGATGGGGGTAAAACTCAAGTAAAAACTGGAATAAAACAGTGGAGAAATCGATCACATGCAGATGCTTAATGCAAATGTAATTATTCCTTTAATTTGTCACCTATCTGTACATGCTCAATATAGCATATGATCATAATAACATAATATATCTCTACAATGCTTTGGATTTATATTTTGAAAATGCAATAATTTGATAATTTGTTGTTTGTTTTTGTCCCTTGCTCCTTGGTCTTCAGACAACATCAAGCTCAGTTGTAAATGACTGTAGATCAGTTTTGTCAAGTCTCATTAAAAGAAACATGGTAGCTGTTAATTTGATGTCTTGTTGCTCTGCTCTGCTGCAGGCATTGCTCTGGAGAAGGTGTTTGACTACAGTGAATACTGGGAAGTAGCCAGAGGCCTGTATGCTCCATTCGACTGCACCGCCACCATGAAATCAGGCAACGCTGACGTCTATGAGAACGAGATACCCGGAGGACAGTACACCAACCTTCACTTCCAGGTACAGTGACCTGTTCTGCTCATTTTTGTACTATGTTTTATGTAAGTAACGGAGAGAGGTGCTGCCCAAGTGAAGGAGTTCAAGTATCTGGGGGTCTTATTCACTAGTGAGGGTAGAACAGGCGTGAGATGGACAGTTGCACGGTTTTGTGCAGCATCAACATTGATGCAGCCTTTGTATTGGGCCATTGTGGTGAAGAAGGTCCGGCTCAACTGGTCCATCTATGGTCCATCAACCCTCAGTTACAGTCAAGAGCTTTGGGTAGTGGCCCTAAAAAAATTAGACTGCAGATACAAGAGGACGAAATGAGTTTCCTCCGTAAAGTGGCTGGGCTCAGAGACGGAGCAGGGAGTCCAAACACCCGGTGGGAGCTCGGAGTAGAGCCGCTGTTCCTTTGTGTCAAAAGGAGGCAGCTGAGCTGGTTTGATCATCTGCGAAGGATTCCTCCTGGGCACCTCCCGGTAGAGGTGTTACAGGCACGACCAACTGGTAGGAGGCCCTGGGGGAGACCAGGACTGTTGGAGAGATTATATCTCTTGCCTGACCTGGAAACACGTCGGGGTCTCCCAGGAGGAGCGGGACGTTGTGGGTAGGGGGGGAGGGACCTTTGGAATACTTTGCTTAGCCTGCTGCAGACCCGTTCCCGGATAAGCTGATGAAAATAAGCACAAATAAGCACAAATTAGCTATTTAGCTTAGTGAAGCTGAATACGCTTCAATGCATTTCACAAAACTCACATTTTCAGCTCCTTAGTAGGTAGTTTTAGAGGTGGTCAGTGCATATGAAAGGGTGTAAGCAATGTATTCGCTCAGTGTAACATTACATTTATATTCATTGTAGTTGCATGCAGATCCACTTCAATGCACATATTTACTGCAATTTACATTTTACTGGACTGCTGAGATTGAGCATGTTTTGTATTTAAATTTTTCAGAAGTTTATAACAAAAGTTTTAAAAAGATACAATAATCTGAAGAAAAACACATATTTTCCGTTTCTCTCTTTGAAATACACCTCTTCCTTCTGTGTGTGTTTTCAAAGATGCTACAGATGCAAGAAATGAAACGGAGGAAGCGCAGTCATCAGAGACACTGTTTTAGAAGCTCACTAAAAATGTCTCTTGAACAACTTATTTTGGTGGTTGTTAATGCTGTACGGTACATTAGGTAAAAACAGTGTCTACACGGTGCACAGTCACACTCTGAAAAGTGTCAGACTATTTGAAAGTGTATCCACAGTGTTGTGCATCTACTGAAAGAAAACTTGTGTGCACATCCTGCAGCAGAGTTGTGACCTGTTTGTAGCAACGAGTGTTAAACAAATGCTCTGTGTACCAAATTACAGTTTACAGTGGCATATCGTACTGGCCCATGTGGCCTTTTCTAGTGGAGCTTCTTCGCTATAAATTAAAAAGCTGTGGGTGTCACTTCACAAATTATAGCCTTAAATCACAGGACACTCAATGACCCAGAATGCATTGACTTTTTCTTTAAACAGGGTAATAAAAATATGTTTTTTACTGTTCTCTTTGCAGGCTCACAGCATGGGGCTGGGAAATAAGTTCAAGGAGGTGAAAAAGGCCTACACTGAAGCCAACAAACTACTCGGAGACCTCATTAAGGTGAGACACAAAGATAGATATAACAAGGAGAGTGTATCCAAGACTTACACAGTCACTTCTTGCATTAGATACCATTAGTTTTACAAATCTTAAGTGCTGGTATGCACCACAGGCACTAGAACAAAGATGTGTCTGGCATGTATTTGATATTTCTCCATAAGCATCCTTCACACTGACTGTTCCTGCCAAGCTGCCCCTCTTTCCTTGCTTGGCTGAGCCAAACAATCCCAGCTTAAGCTTTGGTACATCCACTATTCTGTGCTGCCTGGATTCACTCTCAGCCCCTCGGTCTGTTTGACCTTCCCTGGCTTCCTCACTTTCTCTGGGTAGTTTTCTTACTCCACCTACTGTTTCATGGTTTTGCTCATACCTTAGAGATCTTTACCCCAACCTGGGAAATTGTACCTATTCTGTATTAGGCTGCCATTTGCCAGGGAGTTTTCACTTTTTATTTCAGCAGGGATGGTTTTATTCAGCACCAGCACTGAGTTTTGTTCTTTGTATTGCTCTATGTAAATTTGGGTAGAAACTCCAGTGAACTAGTTTTGGGTTGATTTCCTGAAGGGCACATTAATCGTAGTCGTGGAGAGAGAGCTCTATTGCCAATTCTGCAGGCAACAATTTCATTCTCCGCCTAAATTTACCTCCATCCTGCTTTTTTGTTTTTCATTATCTTTCATTAATTCCTTTGTTTTTCTCCCTTCATTATTTACCATCACAGCTTAGTAATAGATTCATCGCTCTTTCACTGTGTTCACACTCACTCTGTAATTATTTTGTTTTCTAGTTTGCATTTCTTCCTTTATCAAGCCGCCTTGTCGCTTTTCTTTTTCACCTTTCTCCTTCGCATTCCATTGCTGCTTCACACACATTTATTCCCCAGCCATCTTTCTTATTTTTACTCTCTTTGGATTGAGATTGTCCATTACTCTGCCTCCTCCTCCTACTCTCTCTTTCTCTTTTTTTATTCTTTTTGTGTCTCTTTCTCAATTTTCCTTCTCTGGTCCCTATCCCCTGTTTCCCCCCCCCCTTCTCAGTTTTCTTCATCAATTCTTCCCCCCATACTCTATCAATTCAATTAAGACTCGGCGGGCTTCACTGCACAAGCCAATGTTGGCTTAATGTGCCTAGGGGTCCTGCTATGCTCGCCGTTGTATCCTGTTAGCTTGACAATAACTGCGTCTCTCACACAGTTGGCTTGTCGATAAGGGAGAGGAAGTGTGCTTGTCAGATATAGATATAAAATGGACACACCACACACTGTGCTGGAGCTAAGCAGAGCGACCAATGTATAAAGCTGACCATGCGCATACACACACTAACACATCTACAGCTCTGCAAAAGCCATATCTTTGAAGCTCAGAGCTGTGGGTGAAGGATTGTTCTTGTCAGAGGACTTAATTTCCACACCGATTTACACCAAATGCATAAAAAATGAAGAACATTAACAGGACAGCTTTCACAAAGTGCACTGCCCCTCCTCACCGTGAAAAAGACAAACAACTCTAATTATGTCAGATTTTTTAAAACTTTAATCATCATCAAAGCATTTGCATGAAAGTGGTTTGCTTACTTTTCTAAGCCTAATACTTTTTAATGTATCTTAGATTTTTTAGAGGTGCAATGTCCTGAATGAAGAAATCAAGATAATTGTATAGGATGTCTTTAAAAACAACTACAGACTTTTAGGCTGATTTGCCTATTTCAAACAACATCAAAAGCACTCAAGGTAGCTGAGCAACTAGTCAAAGTTTGTTCCTAAATTGCTCATAAGCCTGTTTTGATTGAAAAAAAACAAAAAAAAACTGTTTTATGTCTCATTATTAATTCCTGTATAATCATTACATTAACCACCTGGTGCAAATTCAGCTCATCTACCAGAATCCATAGACATGAATAACAATTATGATGGAGCCCCTTCCAGCGACAGGAAGATATTCAAAAATCCTCTTAGTCTCTTGGGTTTCCCTCAGCATCAGCATCATTTTCTATACTGCCTGTTACAGTAAAGGAAGTTAAGACAAACAGAGCAATGTGCAGTTAGTAGAATATGGGATGAAAAGTAAATGCATGTATTTAATAGCAGTTAAAGGTCATCAGGGGCACTTTGTTTCACAGTGAGCAGTAATAAATAAGCAGCAAACAAAAACAAAAGTGTGCAGGGCAGAGGCCAGTCTTAATGAGCCAGACACAGTAAATGTGTTCCAGCCTCCTCTCAAAGTTTCACTTTTATGTGGAACAATCACAATAAAAAATATATGAATATCACAGTATATTTACATACATATAGGACTGAGGCAAAAAAAAAATGTGGAATGCTAAATTTAAAGAAACAAAACTCAAACTCTGGTGAAGAAACACAAAGCGATGCAGCTGAGTGGCGAGCTACAGACCCCAGTCTGGGATTCTTTTAGTCTGTTATGTTGCTGTTGTGTGACACGGCGTCTACATCGCTCAGCTAATGCACACCTGTCTGTCCGTTTACTGCCATCGTGCTCTCAGTCAGTGCTGCTCTTGCACTCACCGCAGTGTTGTCATGTCCCCTGAACAGTGTGACTTCAAAGCTGACAACACTTTGCCAGAAGATTACAGTAATAAGTAATTTCTTCTTCTGAAGCTACTTATTATTTTTGCTTGAGGGCGTATTTGCGAAAGCGACAGGATAATCAGAGATAACGCACATGAACAAATGCCCACAGGTGCTGTTTTAATAATGTAATCTCTGACAATTTCAAGCATATAGTAAACCTTTTTGTTGTATGTGTTTATGACTTCATTAAACACAAGGAAGCACTACCTCCCATAAATTACAGTAAAGTTTGATTGCATTATTTGTACTATTTGAAATGGACAGTATAAGTTTTACAAATGGCTCAGTTAAGCAGGTAAAAAAGACTGTTCAGACTTCTATTTAAAGATTATATCTAGTACCAGTTAGTCCACAGATCATTTCCTTTATCTTCGTTAGGTCTTTAAAACATCAGCAGTGAAATATGTCCATCACAAGTTTCTAAGGCCCATGATGATATATCTAAAGGAACATTCAACATTTTGTGAAATGCTCTTATTTGCTTTCCTGCTGAGTAAGATATGAAGGTCTCTCTGTCGGTCTTCTTATATAACTTTTCACAAGAAAGAAAGAAAAATCCTGGACTTTTACTTTAAATGTCTTGTTTTGTGTGACCACATAAGACCTTCCTAAAAGACAAAGGAAACCATAAAATGTTCAAATTTAAGAGGCTAAAAATAGACTTTTTGCTAACTTAAATGGGTAATAAATCAAATAGTTTGCATTTAGTTTTCTGTTGACTGACATTGGTTACTGGCTGTTCCAGTCTAACCCTGAGGAGGCAGTCTAGTTATGAACGCTAGTTGTTATGAAAAATCCAGCATAGTCTTCCGTCTCTCCAGTGCTTCTTCCCTCTGCATTTACCTTCCGCTCTTCTTCTTTTGTTTTCCTCCTGTTTCTGTCCCGCTCAGCTACATCTGTCGCAACATGAGCTCGTCAATATAAGGAGGACAGGTTGTATTTGGGTGTATCTAACGTCTGTCTCCTTTACCTAACTTATTCTGTCACTTTCCTTTTACAATTACAGGCACGTATTCACTCACCTCCACACTCCTTCAGCACACACCCACACAACCACACACACTCAGTGTCTCTTACTTGGAGGTGGAGCTCCTCCTTGTATTGCCTGTGGGGCTGCAGATGTCTATTGCTCTTGTCTGTTTGTCTCTGTCTTCCTTCCCTCGGTTCATCTGTCCATTCCTGTCTTCCTCACTCTCACTTGCTCTCACTTACTCTCCCTGCTCTCCCGCTCGACTATTTTTTTTGTCTCATCTCCTCCTTTATCGCTCCCACCCACCTTTCCTCATTTCAATTAGACTTCCTTCATGTATCCCTGATTTTTCATTGTTTCTTCACACCTCCTCCCCCTCTGCGAGCCTCTCGTTATCGCTCCTCTCTCCTGTCTCCTCCTCTCCTGACAGGTACCATTCTTCACTCTGCTCCTGGCTTTGCTGGCCAGCATTATAGAGTGTGCCCATGTGTGTTTATTGCATTTTCCCTCTCTCACACACACTCAAACAGATGCACACACACTGTTATGGATGATATAATCCTTTGCCCATTAGAGTAGTTTAGGTTTGGATAGTGTTGCATTTTGAAACACATTCAAGGAAAGTACGGATGACAGATGACACACACACGCATACATCTCTGGCAAGCTTTTACACAAGCACACACACACACACACACACACACACTTCCTACTGTACCAGATTTCTGCCAGGAGTGTGGAGTCATGCAGGACCACTTAGCTCGAGCTGTACATTAGTGAAAGTGAGAAAGATGGACAGAAGGCAGAAGAAGAGTAGTGTGAGAGTGCTAAGAAACATGGAGGTAGTAAGAATAGATACTGCCGGTTGGAGTGGAGAGATGGAGGTGGACGAGGGTGGAACAGGTCCTGTGTGTCAAGTGTGATAATATGCGCCTGTGTTAGGAAGTACATGAGGTTACAGATAAGTTTAAGTGGTGGTGAGAGAGACTTGGGAAGATCAGATGCTGAGTGCTGCTGCATGCTCAGGGCAACAGGCAACATTACTGACTGTAGAAAAGTACCAGATTCTTCTCAGTATTCATATGGGAGTTGTGTCATATCAAATAAGTAGAGATGAAATACTGATAAATTGTTCAGTATCTTCAAGTATTTGATGATCTGTCAGTTAGTTTGTCTAGGAAGTATCCAATGGCATGGGCTAGTTTAATCTTATTAATTAGGAATTCTAAAAGATTGTAAAATATCTGTCCACTATGTATAATTAGAGAGGATTCAACACTGTAGCTACACAGCAGCTGTAACGGTATCTAGTCTAGTTGTTTTTAACCACACTAGCAGTGTGACTCCAGGCATGGCAGCCATTTGGTCCACCACTTCAGCCCAAACTGAAATACCTCAACCACTCCTGAATGGATTACCCTGAAATTACACGAGTCCGAGCCTGAAACCAGAACAATCTGCCAAGCTCATTTGTATTTGCTCTCGCAGATGAATCTGGTCACTCTCCCTCACCTGGCCAATCAGTGACTTTGATAATCCTGTCTTTTTTCATCCCCATTTTCCCAAAAGATGGGAAACATGGGACATTCATTCAAAAGCTGAACTTCATAAATCCAACATGTATGACAGTGTTATCAGTGTATTCTGTCTATGAAAGACAGAGGTATGAACTTCTGACATAATGACACCATCCCATCCGTTAGACTGAGAGGGATCAGCAGTGAGGATTGAAAAGTCTGAACTGAGCTTCACGCACAACAAGAGGAAATCAGATTTCTCTAACCCTGCACGAGCAGGGTGTGATTTACCTCAGTCCTCGTCTAAAAATATAGAAAAGCTCACACATCATGTGCTGCTCACACATTGTTGGAAATAAGATTTCCTTTTGCTGTGTGTGAAGCACCAAGAGAGATTCGGAGGTGGGTGATTTATCAACAGAGAGTGATAATGAGAGTAACACTCTCAATGTTACTGCGGATCAAGGAAAAGAGAAATATTTTGCAGAGGGACGCAGGAAAAGAGGAATGGGCAGAGGATAGAGGTGATTCATGAGAACAGAGTAAGGACTCAACATCTTGGCTGTTAGTGTGAAGACAGAAGATAGTAGTTAAACGAGTTAGAGAGGGATGGAGTAAGAAGAATGGATCTTGAAGACAGATAATAAAGAGAAGAGTAAGAATTCTTAACTTTGCAGTAAAAAAATGTGAAAAATAGACTCTGGAGACAAAAAGACAGAGCGAACAATGGAGAACAGGAGATGGGCTGAAGGTAGACAAGGAATGCACAGTCCTGCTGCTTTCTTGTGTTTCAGATAGATTTCCAGCAACTCAGCAGTGAGCTTTTGTTCCACTGCTATACCAAGTTAATGGCCTCTCTAGGGATTCCGACAGCCCATTCAAATCTTTTAAGCTTTTCTGTAAACAGTCATTCTGTTAAAGCAATGTATCATTACTGCCTCTTTTCACAAACCTAATCAAACGGAGCTTTAGGTGTTGTGGCAGGGACATGCTGAAGGGATGTGTACACTTGTTTTAATCAGCAGGAAGCATTTCTTTCTTGTGTCTTGCTGGGAAAGCACTGATTTGCTTGCAAGGTTCTTTTGAAAATGTGTGAAGTGGCCGTGGACTTTAACAGGCATCCTGGGCTGTTCGTAAAACATGAAGCTTTTTACTCTGAGATTAATTGCAGCAACAGTTTCACAACAACTAGTGGCATAATAACCAGATATTAGGCCTTGTTCTCTTTCATAATATCCAAGTAGATTCACAGCTGAAGCAGGTTTTCCATGTGCAGTAAACATAGAATGCATACAAAGGGAGATAACCATTGTGGTTTTAAAGCCTTGAATTTGTCGTTTTTGCCATTTTTGTTTTCTTGGAGTCCGAAGTAAACATCTTTGGACAAGTTAACAACACTAGTGCTTAATTATTAGCTTGGTTAGCAAGGGGAATCCATAATTCACATTAACTG
The DNA here is from genome assembly GCA_903364295.1 of Serranus cabrilla. NCBI lineage: Eukaryota > Metazoa > Chordata > Actinopteri > Perciformes > Serranidae > Serranus > Serranus cabrilla. The sequence goes on from CAFUXE010000626.1 coordinate 443,272, forward strand.
TGATATTGATCAACATGGTCATTGCTTTCTCGTCTATTTGACTCCAAATGGGACTCTAATTTTGAAAATGCTGTATTTAGGGAGACTTCAAAGTAACGATTGGGACCATAAACTCACTAGGAAAAAGTTAACTGAGTTAATAAATCATTAAAAATCAATCATTTCCTCATAGACTTTTACATCATCAAACCTCTTTTTGCAACCAGTGGAGTCACCCGCTGCTGGCTATTAAAAAGAATGCAGCGTTCAATGGTAATACCTAGAATTCACTCCTATTATACAGTCTATGGTAGTGAACATGCAGTGATACTCACAGCTTGGATGCCTTTAAATATCCTCTCAGTGAATTATCAGTGCAATAGAGAACTGTGCAAAAATATTTTTTAAAAAATCCCAAAACGATATATAAATAGTTGAAGGCACAATCTTGCATACATAAAAAAACATGAAGTTACTACAAGTTGCGTTTTTTGGAAAGAGAAATTCAATCATCAAGCTCATTACATCTGGTGGATGCTAAGGAGTTTGATGTTTTAGTTCTTGCTGTCGCTCTTATTCGTGCCTTTGACTGGCCCTGTTCCATAGAAATGCTCATGCCAGGAATCATGGGTATTGTAGTATTTCCAGCTGTCTACAATGCCATAGTGGTAGAAATTGGATTTTTCCCCCAAAAAAGTAAATCGGTTCAATTGTTACATTATCTGGTTCAACTTTTCTACGGTCCAAGTGACATCCTGCGTAATGGAATTTCTTCATCCTGAATGATCAAAATCTGAACTCTGCTGCTTTAAATGAGTAAAATGTTAAGGTCTGCAGCAAAGGCTTTTTAAGGGTTGGGGGTCACATCCTATAAAACTCCCTGCATCCAAAAATGCTTTGTGTAGGTGCATCCACCAGAATACTAAAATGAGCTACACGGGTCTACAAGGGAGCACATTTGTCTCCAGGCTTAAAAAATTAAATGTAGGTCTGAATACAGGTACACATGAATGACTGAATTAAGTTTATATTCTAGACATCTATGTACAGCAACATACTATAGGCTTACAAGACACCAGACACGCTTTGTTGAGCCATTTACTGGGAAATTAACATTCTTAGATAATCCTAGTATGCACACTGAGAACAAAAATGGAACTCTCTTTGTGCTTACCACTTACATCTCTTAGCTCCGACAATCTGTTTTCCTCCATGATGTTTTTTTAATCTGCCAACTTTAGTTCCCTGAGGAAAGGAATCGGTTTATAACTGTGCACCTTGAGATCTTTGGCTGCTTAACAAACAAGATCTGACATATGTTTTAGGGCCCACATTTTGTTTGATATGCATGCATGTCCTTGATGTTGGCTTTGACAAGATCATTTTGAAAAATAGTTTTCTTCAAAATGAAGTAAAAGCAACATTTAATAGTGCTTGCATTAAAACACAAGCTAATGTACCAAGGACTCCTGATAATCAGCGTTGATACTGAGTGGGTTATTATTATTCTGGTGAAATTAAGTAAAAAATAATTGAATTGGCCGTGGTTTTATAACAGACAGCAAAAATACAGTAGAAATACAAAATTGGGGAATGGATTTATACATGTATATAGTATGTTGTATTATTACTAAAATGACACGACAATAATATACCATATATATAAAATGTTTTTCTACAGTTTGTCTCAGTGCACCATTCTGTGGGTTTACATTGATGTGTTAGCACTGATGGCATTTAAGGTGTACAGCAGGTTAGGAGGAGGAGGCTGGTAGTCCTGTCGTCTCTAGAGACCAAAGCTCTCACAGAAACACACACAGGTTGGACTGTGCTTGTTCAAAGACTAAAGTGATCTCAGGAGATCAGCTACCCCCGCATGCTCCCAGGCCCCAGGGGGGTTGTGGGTATCCCAGAGCTGCGTTTGTTGATGGCGAGTGTGTGTTGTGTGTGTGTGTGTGTGTGTGCGTGTGTGTGCTTCATATCTAATGCTTCAATTTGGCGGCACATCTTTGAAATATTTTTCCGGTTCTCTGTTGGGGAATTCTTTTGGGAATGCTAATTTGATCTACCATATATTCACATGTTCTCTTTCTTCCTCTCTAATTGCCACATAAAAAGGCATCTTGATTGTGGGCCCACTCTTTGTTCTCTTCTTCTTCAGATGCTAATATTTAAGTTTACAGCTCCTTCAAAGCACGAGGCAGGCTCATAGCACCCCGGCCCTGCTATTTACTACTACTACTACTAACTTTACCAATATGTTTGTGTTTGGTGCGGTTTGTCTGTCAGCAGGATTATGGAAAAACTACTGGCCTAATTTTTATGAAACTTAGCGGTAGAGTGTAGCATGGGAAAGGGAACAAGCTATACAAATTTGGAGCCAAATCACAGGCGAATAAAAAAAAAATTGAATGTTTCACTTGCAGGATAGGACTTAAAGGACTGCATTGGGATCCTGTGGGACAGATTACATCACACAGGAGCAGGTGATAACTGTAATAAATTGCATCCTGTGATTTAGTGAGCACTGACCTGATGGATAGAGCCAACAAATAAAGCTGGTAAAGACTGGTGTCTGTACCAGCACAACACTGTTAAACAGGGGAAGCTCTAATTACAGACTAAATGCGACAAGGAGCCTCACTGTTTGGTTGGCTGCAGTACCACACTCTGCCGGCACAGTCAGAACGTTGGTGTGGCCAGGCAGGATCGGGAGTAAGACAACAGTCCCCTGTGCATGGCCCTTTGTGGAGGGGATTGCTCTACCAGTTTTAAATTTTAAAGCATTTTGATGAGATTAAGTGTTTGTGTTTTGTATTCCCTCTATTTACCCTTTGATCTCAATTTACAATAAAGCCTTCAGAAGGGAGTGCGGAAAAAGGAATGTCTTTGTGAGAGACAGAAAGTTAGCCAAACAAGGTTTTCTGGTCACACTAATTGACCCCTCTCTCTCTTTAATGGTCCAAATACTAAATGGAAGTGTACAGGAAACCTTAAATCTGCGTCTCCATTCATTACGATCCAAGAGTAATGTGTGCAATTTGATATTTGCATCAGTGTCCTGTTTGCAGTCAAAAAAAGACTCCACTTATCACCATTATGCTAATAGGGATCGCTATTACCATAATGATATGCCATTATAAATAATGAAAGAATGAATACATGTGATTTTAATGAATGTTTTCCTCGCTCTTTCTTCTTCGCTCTTTATTTCCAGATTCGTTTTGTTTTCACAGAGGGAAACCTGTGCAGTTTAGTTCATAGCTGCCAAATGAAATGATTAAAGAGACTGTATGGATGTAAACATCTTTTCATTTCTCATTCTGCTTCTCCAGCCCTCCCTTTTCTCTGGGTCACTTACTACTTAATCTTCATAGACAGCATCTTCATTATAACGAAGACTCTGTCACCACTTTTCTCCGTCTGTGAAATCATTGTGGATGTGCGTTCCTACCTGCATGCTGCACACAGCAGGACTTTACAGAGAAAAATGGTGCCGTCTGAAAAACAGCTGCTGCAACTTTTTGGAATAAAACTAAAGGCAAGATTAGACTGTGGAAAAACTGTAATATTATCCTGAACAGATTCTCTGAGTGTTTCTGATGTTTGTCAGATTAAAAGGCCATTGGTCACGTACCAGAGAGAAATAATAGAACCTCTTCTCGTCCAAAGCAAACTGAGATATCATCTGCGTACAGAAGCTGCACTCTAATATCTTGGGCTCAGTCTGTGGTGAAATAGAAATAACTTACTGAGGCCTAAACCGAGCTGATAATAGCTATCCTCTTAACCCATTCCCTTCCTCTTCTTAAAAAAAGAAAGGATTCAACAAGTTTCCATCTTTCTCTGTCTCAGGTGACTCCATCCTCTAAGATCGTGGGTGACTTGGCCCAGTTCATGGTGCAGAACAACCTGACCAGGGCAGAAGTGGAGGAGAGGGGGGATGAGTTGTCCTTCCCCCTGTCGGTGGTCGAGTTCCTGCAGGGATACATCGGGATTCCACATGGAGGATTCCCGGAGCCGTTTAGATCAAAGGTACAGTAGTTTGTTCTTCTTATATATTCACACCTACATCTGCTGGGGGAAACACAACCACAGCAGTTATTTAAACCACAAGAACAACTCTCAGACACTTTTAATATTTGTCTTCTGCACTTCTTCACTTCACTTGTCCTTTTTATGTAACCAACACACAACACAAACACAGGCAGGAGAGCCCATTTAAAGGCACGTGTATACACAAGCAGGCACACACAAACTCTGTCACATGCTTGGTTACATTTGACAGTTGCAAACGGGGAAGAAAAGCGTGATATTGCTTCTGTCCTCTCATCTCCTCTCCGTTTCTTTACCTCTGTCCACTTCTCTTGTCTCGTCTCTTCACGACTGCAAACAGCAGGGGAGCAACTCTCATGTGCATCAGGGCCTTACAGCTTCAAGTCTCCTCGGGAGAGTCGCATGAACACACACAGGCATGAATAAAGGAAGATTTGTCACATTCTCCCCCAAAAACCTGCTGACATATTGGCATACTTGACATTTCCCCCAAAGTTTTTTTTTCCTTTAAGGGAGGAAGGGGATGTTTTTCTCCGGCACTTCACATCCACAGATGTTGAGCATTTTATAATGTATTATCAGTGAGCTGACGTCTAAAATCTGGAATATTCAGTGTGACACTCTGTCTGACTTTTCCACATTATGTCACCATGTGTGGCTCACAGTTTAACACTTGCAGAGCATTTGTTAACATTTTTGCAGAGCATGAAATATAAGTAAAATATAGTTAATTTGTCTTCTTCCCTTTTATGTTGATGAACTGCATTAAATCAGAATAATTTTTATTGCCAAGTAGGTTTTCACATACAAAGATTATGCTGTGGTGTACTGGTGCAAAAGAAGAAAGTACTAAATAAATAAATATATATCAAGGAAACAAGTATTTCAAGTCAAAAAAATTGCATAAATAGAAAATATATATAGAATGGAAAAAGTCAACATACAAACAATATTTAACCAATTTATAAAAACTAAGAAAAAAAAATATTTATAAGCAGTAAAAACAATGTGTACATAACTGGAGTTATTTAATCAGTTATTCTTTATCATTTAAATGTAGCTAAAGGTCTTTTTTCCTGTACAGTTTATATTTATTTTTAACTTATCCCTTAGCTATCATTAGGTTTAGGAATCTCCATTTATTTGCCTTATTCATGTGTCTCCAGATACCGTTTTCTCTTCCCTCTCTGTAAACTAAGCCCTGACATCCTGTCACCCTTCCCATCAAGTTGTCCTTTGTTTCTTAAAATTGAGTACAGCTGGGAGACTATATGATCAGATGTTTGTCATGTAGCTGCCCAGGCAGTCCCGCCCTTTCCAATCACAGTGATATTTAGTTTTGACAGACTCTTTGCAACCCCTGCGTCCACTACCTCTCTATTAGTGTCTCTCAATGTGTCTCATGTTTAAAAAACTGTGGTGCAGCAGTCATGCCTATTAAACAACCAAGATGGTGGACAGCTTCTGTATTCATTCAGATCTTCAGGTTTCCTTTTTTCTTTCCTTTATTTTCAGTCAGCACTGGAATACTTTATGCTGAGTGAGGCTTCAGTGCTTCTTCAGCAGCCCACCCTCAATATATAATGCACAAACACCAAGAGGCTTACTGAAGAGCTCCGTCCTCCTTATCCCTCTGATTCGGTTAAACTCAGAGTTCAGCTTTAGTGCAAATTATTTTTGCGTTCCTTTCACAATGTTCTCATCTGTGCTTATTTTGTGTGTCTGTGTTTACAAGCAAGCTTTAAGTTTGAGATGAGTCTGCTACATTTTACTGTCACCCACTGAATATCTCCAAGTACGAAATTGAAATAATTGGTGCCAAACTCATGTATGTTAGAACAAAAGTAAAGTTGTTAAAGGGAAGAAAGTAAACATTATTTATTAAAGTATTTTCCTAAAAAAAAAAAAGTTGTTTTTTTAGAGTAGTTTGCTTCATGTCAGGCACTCACCTTCATTTAGTGCTACTTCACTAAATCCTCCTACTCATGTTTAAGTGTTGGAGGCTATTAGTGCTATTGGTTAGCAGCTGTAAATGTGTTTGCATGCATCCTAAGACATGTGCATCCCTTTACATTGCTGCATGCAAGACCTGCGAGATATCTGCTTCACTCTGTGCTGTAGCCAAATGTTATTTTTGCACGCTAGCACCAGGGAAGATGTCATGTTTCTTTAATGGAACTTGGTGGCATTAATTAGTTAGAAAGCATTATATCACATGCTGTCACATGCATGCATTCATTTCGTTAATGCACACAATATATTTGCATGCACATGAAAGACATTTCAAGACACAAAGTGGTAATTGAGGCATTTCCTCATCTTTGCTCTGTCACGCTCAGTTCATTTGCGGCGTGGGTGGACAGAGAATGGTCAAGGGAGAGGAAAACAAGAGACAGGAGGGCGAGAGGGAAACGGGGAGACTGGGAGGACAGATGGGGAGATGAGGGAGGGGGGAGAGAATAAGGAGGCCATCAGAAAGAAAGTGAATTCAAGAAATAAGATTATTGTCAGAAAATCCAGCACATCCCTCAGAGGCACTGCGCTCAGACAGAAAGGAAGAGGGGGAAAAAACGGTGATAATAAAAAAAAGAGAGAGATTGGTGGAGAGTTGAGTGGTTTTAAGAGAAAGGAGGAGAAAGAGCAAATAACCTTGAAAGAAGAGTTTGTCTTTCCTCCATTTATGAACACACACACACACAGTCACTCTTCGTCTGTGTCTCGCACTTAAACAATCAAGCAGTTTAGGTGTAAGACAGCCTCTGAGGATGCAATGTTAATGAGCAGGGACTCAAATGAGCCTGCCATCTTTTGAAGTGTCTCCCTCTAACACACACAAATGAGTCAGCTATCTTTGAACTGTTAGCTCTGTGACTAATAGCATTGCACTGGGCCCTTTGTCTGGAGATTTACACAAGGCACACACACATGCACTCATAAATGTGCCCACATGTTACACATACACTATGACGAGAATACAGTAGCTCACACATTTGCAAACATAACATGCATGTATGCATATAAAGTATATGCATACACTATGCACACGGAAGGTATATGATTAACTTCACATTCAAGGTGTTGCACACACAACAACAAAAATGCAAAAGAGTGAAAACACACAGAGATTACTCATGCAAGACTTAGAATGTTTGCTTAGACGATGATTATTTGAACCTGAATGAGGCAAAAATAAACAAAGGCTCAGAAACACACACACACAGACAGAGGTGGGTAGCAAAATAAAGCTTTGCTATTAGCTTTTTCTGCTTGCATACTTCCAAGAAACATTTCCTGAAGCACTGAAGCAGACTAAATAGGCTAATTGTATGGAGATTCCTGCCACTGCCCCTCCCTCCCTCCGCGCCTGTGTCGACTGTGTCATCAAAAGCTGAAGAAATCTGTAAAAAACAAAACTGCAGCCCTTGGGCGAAATGCCTGTCTTGACATAATCTCTTCTCCAGACATTATTAGTAGCCTCAGATCGATTGTCTCTACAAGTTGTGTCAGATACCAACAACTGTGTGGGCAGATAAAATGTCATATCATTAGTCTTATAGCTGCCTCCACTTTCCACAATTATTCCTTTTCTTCTTGTCTTTCTCCTCTTCTATTGCTGAGAAGGGAATCGGGATGATGTGTCACATATGCGGCAACACTGCAGTCATCTGTGATAGGCTGATGACACTTTACTGGAGAGAAAAAAGATGAATTGAGAGAGAGATGGAAGGAACTTAAGTGGATATCGCTGCAGATCTTAACACAACAGCGGTGTCACTTTTATGCAAATTGAACAAAATAACTTGCATTAAGTTTTATATTCTCTCCAATTCAAGTGTGTCTCTCCGTCTCTTTTTCCATCCCTCAAAACAGCTCCCCATGTATCTCTATCTTCCTCCTCCACTCACCCAAAGTCTCTGTCACTTCAGTGCTTTGATAGAGAGCAGCTTTTATCCAGATGTGTAGCTGTGAAGTACAATGTGAAGGTTTTACCAGCGCTTTATACATCCCACATGCAACCGAGTCCCATGGGGATACAACAAGTAGGGAAACATTCAGGAAGACTTTATGACTTTGAATAAAAACTTTTAGTAATCTGTTTGTTTCCCCCTTCTCTCACACCTCCACACCTTCTATCTTCTGTTGTTTCCTCTCCTCCATCTTCCTCACTTCCCTTTAAAAACCCTATCCTAGGTGCTGAAGTCCCTTGACCGTATTGAGGGTCGTCCCGGCGCCTCTCTGCCAGCCATGGACTTCAAAGCCCTGGAGGAGGGGCTCCGATCTGCACACGGTGATGAAATCACCCCTGAGGATGTGATGTCAGCAGCCATGTACCCCAAGGTGTTCCAGGAGTTCAAGGAATTTACTTGTGAGTGATAATTGATCTGTATATTCAAATACATTTATTGGATTAAGGTCAGGAATCAACTCATTGTTTTATTAAACTTTGTAATTATTGTGCATTTGATTAAATGGGATCAGTTATTTTGAACAAGTCTGGGTCCACGGCATTTGGTCTTGTTCTCACACACAAGCTCTCATTCTCATTTGTATTATTACTGAGGCTTGAAATTAGCCGCCGACCTTAAGTCAGGAAAGTTCAACCATCAGGTGGAAATGTTTTCAGTTGTTGAATTTGACAGTTCACATATAGGAAAACAATCACATGCTTCACACTCAGAGGAGTGTGCAGTTGAAAGCTCAAAACAACTGACGGTGAATTTACATAATGCACATATAAGAAACCAGAACAGTGACAAGTGATGCTAGGCAAAGAAATCAGCATAACCAGCAACGGCATTTCTTAGCAGGTTTGAAGTGCACGCAGTCAGCAGCAGCATGTGGCAGCAAGCAGGAGGAGGCTGTGCTGTTAGAAGTTTAATTTCATCTAAAAGAGTCATATTTTCAAACTTGCCTGGAAGTTTTTTTATAAAGCAGCTTCAGTAACATTCAGCTGTCTGGATGAACACAAGCTCTCATGAGGAAATGTTAGCATTAAACAGGTGGACTTTTTTAATCAAGAGCTTTAATTAATGTACAGGTTGAGACTGAACCTGATCTTGCAACAAGATCTTCAGGTGGTTTGTCAGTACCACCCATTATGACATTATGTATGCAAACCCAGTGACCAAGGTTTAGGCAAAAACCTCCTGGGTTTTTAAATGGTCAACACAAGTTACTAGTTATTTTTTTATGTTAGTGGAAACATATACTAAAATTACTCAATATACTGTATATATCTTCAATATAATCAATTACGTTGTGTTTGTCATACACTTGCAACATTTTCAGTATATTTTAACAATACCAATTGCCAAGATCATTTAATACCAATTACCAAGATAATTTTGGAGACAATAATTGTGAAATGAAATTGTCAGACTATTAAATCTCTAATATCTGATAATAAATATTGGCCCTAAAATGTCCCCTTTTTCAGCTGGCATCCCCTGATTTTCTTCAGGTCTTTAATTATTTGTCAGGTTGTGTGATACTTGCATTAAATTCAATATTCAGTGTTCAATGTGAAAATTAAATAACAGACAATGGAGTTTAAAGAGTCTGTACATGACATTCAGATCATAGCTATAGATTCCCTCCACATGGCTGTAATTCTTATTCCCCACTTGTTGAATGTGGACACTTCTGAACACCCTTTTACACACTGGACATTAACTTTAATACCCACATTAAGATCAAAGAAGCTCAGAGCGAGAGAGAGAGAGAGATCTAAATGTTGTGTACAGCATCAAAAAGAAATGGTTAACAGTTGATACATTTTGTAGGTAAACTCTGTTGAAATAATGTGACTGATATGAAGGTTGACTCTGTCTGTCTCTCCCCAGCTAACTTTGGTCCCGTGGACTGTCTCAGTACCAGGCTGTTCCTGGATGGACCCAAGATTGCTGAGGAGTTTGAGGTACACAACTTAAATGAACCATTTCACATTAACTCTGCTGGTTTCTCTGACTCAAACCATTTCTCACAGAAACCTCATGGCTGAGATGGATAGGCATATACCATACAGGAAGCGTCTAATAAAAAAGCTGTTGCATTTTGGGAAGTGTAGGAAGTGGTCTATAGTGGACCCCTATAACCCCCTTTTTTATAGATGTGCAATATAAGTTATTATTATATGTAAATGTTTTGAAAAAGAGCACATCTGATTGAGCTGTGTTAATCAGTTTAGACGAGTATTGCTAAATCTCAAGCTGAAAATAAAGATACAAAATAATGTAAATATGACAAATTACAGCAGAAGTACAGTAGAACATGCTGTAGGGGATCTGTAAAATTACAATCAATGCTGTGATGGCACCAAAATCTTATTACTACTTTGATAATGCATTTCATTTTAATAATAATTTATTGGATAATCCATTTAGCTCCTCCATCACATTGTGATGTAATAACAGTTCCATAAACAGCAGACATTATCAGTCGGAAATGATTTCCCATCGCTGCAGATGGCTGAGGTTCCATGCAGGTCGGTGCAGTCACAGTAAATGCTGATAACACAGTGGGGAGGGCAGAGATATTAGCACTTTATCCAGGGAACAACAAACACCATTTCTGCTCCCTCCGGCCATCAGATCGGCCTTCCTGCACACAAATAACAGATTAATTTTGTCATTTGATGTCTGAGAGGAGGCCAGTGAAAGGCACTGAGGGCCCATATCTCAGACAAAAATATAACCGTTACACATTTCTGAAGCTTGTAGCTTTTCTATTTATTCTCCAACAGGGAGGCCGCTGAACATGCAGTCCAATGAGGGAATAGAACAAATGAGTTGAATTGCTATGCATGCAAACAAATTAGTGGAGCACGAGAATGTAACAATATGTCGGTGGGAGGATATGATAATTGGCTGCCAGAGTGAAATGTTTCTGAGGAACACTGAAGTTTAAGTACAAATTTTCTGTCAGCTCCAAAATGTTACATAAGGAGAATCAGCAGGCTAGAAATGGGTTTTAATATATGTGAATATACAGTCAGCAGAAATGTTTCAACATGTCTGTTTGAAGATGGCTGTTTTTATTCAGAAAGTGCAGCGCAAACAGAGAACATTTCACCGGAATGACAGCAGTTATGACTTTGATGAGCAAAACTCAAACTAAAGCGGTTGTTCAAGTCCAGATTGAAAAGCGTATTCCAAAAGACTGTGAAACAACTGATGGTAACCTTTGCGACACATGTCAAAATGTGACGCCTGATCAAACAGAAACTTTGCTTTGCTACTGGAGGAGATGTTGGAAGAGTCTGTCACTCAGCATGTCATCGAGTAAAAATATTTCTTGGTACCACATTCAAAACTTTAAGTTCCTTCGTTTCCCAACTTTTACATTAGGCTATGGGGACTTTTTCAAATGCAGAGTCAAAAAATCACATGGCTGTTTTAACAAGGACACAATGACCCCGTGTTGAATATTAGAAATACTTGGATTTTTTGTCCCTCAGTAGTACAAGACACAAGTTTTTTAAGGTTCTTTTTAGAAATCAGTGCACTTGTTCTGAGTCTAATGTGCTGTTGGTAGGCTTTTTTAACCTGGCACATTTACACAGTAGGACACTACCTGTGCTGGCAGCAGTATGGAGCAGGCAGACAGGTCAGAGATGATGGCTCCTACAGTTTTTGACTGCAGCTCTGTTCTGACCTTGTGCAGTGCATTTGTCTGTGTGTTTGTGAGAAACAGGTGGCCTGGCGTGGTGAAAACCTGCCTCTGTACTGCAGGGTGTGAGCTTATAGTAATGGTGCTGACGTATTGTGTTGTAAGTGAATTGGACTTTATTCACCTTAATGAATTGAAGTTCCTGGACTGTTTCATTGCCTTTGGTGTTAGCTGAGGATACAATTAAGTTAGCTTAAAGGACAATGGGTCGTGCTAACTTTGCACTTGCCCTCTCTGTTGTAAAGGTTGAGGAAATGCAACTCCAGCAAAATATTCCCTATCAAGGCTTATAGTGCAAGTCTCAGAGTAAAGTTCTGTTTCTCTCAGAATCCAAAGGAATGTAAACCCTTGAATCAGCTGTTGTGGCCACATAGGAATCTATCTATCTCTCCGTTCAGAGACTGTATAAAACATCCACACAGCCTCTGTGATTTCACCCAGAGGTTTCTAAAGAGCATCACCATCTCACTCATAGCTAATCCAAAAACAGATAGACAGGTGGGGCTTGGGCGGAGCTGAGCCGTTTTCTGTACCGGACTTAGACATGTTGATTTCTACTGGAACAGGTTAACAAGGGGTTCTATGGGGATTGACTTACTTCTGAAGCCAGCCTCAAGTGGCCATTTGAGTTACTTCAGGTTTTGGGACTTCAGTGTTGGCTTCAGTTTTCAGCATCAGAGGTTACAGCTTACTACACTTTCACTAACGAGCAGTAGTTCTCTGCAGTCTTGCCACTTTAATAGAAAACCTGTTTACTTCTACACAGTAAACACCCATGGCATAGTTTCCAACAGAAGGCATGTGAATGTGTTAGACATCAGGTTAAACCTGAGAGTGTTTCCCATTCTAGAGAGGACAAAACCCTTTAGTGGTGTACAGCCTACCACTGTAAATCCTATTTCTCAAACACAAGAACTTTAACAGTTTCCAAGGTGTTTTAAAGTCCAATTCTGAAAGGCATTCTGTATTGAAAGAAAATGGTGCAAAGCTGCTACAGGGACAGCTAATTCATCCATTTATTCTCTCAGCTTTTATAATTTTGAATATTTTCTTTTGTTACTTTAATTGAAAGATGTCTTTAAAGAGACTTTGTGGATTGATGAAATAAATATTTGTAAGGTAACATAATAGGGAATTTAAATTCCCTCCAGCCACCTGTTACCTTTCCCCATTTTCACAACGCTCCTAGTCTACATTGTATCATTCACACTTTTCTCTTAACACACTTCATTTATTATAAATCTGCATTTCCATCTACATCCCTCTGTTTGTTTCTTTCAATATTTTCCTTTGATTATCTCATTACGAGTAACACACAGATTTAACTGACAGTGATTCAGAGCAGCTAAAGGCAAACATTTAATTACTGCTTCATTTCACTGCAGCAAAATGGTTCTAGGCTGGTGTTAATTGATTTTATATTAGAAGGGACATGAGGAGCACTGCTACTCTGCTGCTGTATGATTATCACAGAATCAGGAACTGCATTGATTCTGCTGGTCTAGTATTGACCCAAATGAGGCCCAGAACCCCCACCCTCCTTTGTTATCAATCACCACAGGGTGTGTGTCATTTGATGTGCTTGTCACAAATGTGGCAGCAGACCCACAATCAGACCACCAACCACTGATTAGACCCAGTTATTAAAATAATTGGATAGACACTTGGCAGCACCAGCAGTTTGTGAATTCCCTTTGAAGCCACAGTTTGTTGTGTTTTGCGGTTCTTTTGAACTTCCTACAACATACGTAATGAATAAAATGTTCTCCATTTCCTGTCCAAAAATATTTATCTACAGAAATGGCCAATCAACCAACAAAACACTTAGAAAGCTGCAGTTGTAAGGCGGGATCCATAGATTTAATATCCATTTTCCAGTTTGCCTTTGGCAGTATTGGCTTTCCTTGCAGTAACGGGTTTTCTGTCCCTAATTTGAAATGAGAAACCTCGTATTTAACCTGTCTTAGCTTTCAGGAACTCAGTCTGCTTTTATTTCTCTCCAAGTGGAAAACTTGTCATTCAAACATTTCCCAAAAGCAAAACTGTTGTTTTCTTTTTCCACCCTCACTATTCGCCTTCCCCTGCTGCTGTTTATCTAATCTCCACTCCGACAGAACTGTTGTCATTTTAGGAACTTCCAGACATATCCACTGAAACAAACTTCCTCTTGTTGTCACGACGGTGGGTACTCCCACCAGATCAGGTGTCCGATTAGCGGTGCCAGGCGAGAGATGGAATGAAAACATGTCAAAAACCTGACCTGTCACATGCAGCGGGAGGTTTCTGTTCGTTTTTGTGCTTCTACTGTGCAGAATTCCTCAAGGGAAAAATGAAGCTCCTGTGTTAATAGAATAAAATATATATTGTAAAACTATTTTCATGTAGCACTTTTCAGCACTGCAGCCAGGAAAATAAAATCAGACAAAAAAAGTAATTTAAAAATAAAAGGGAATAAGATGCCCATCCATAATGTAAGATAAAAACAATGCTCAAATAGATAAGACATGTTGGCAGTAAAAAGAAAAAAAGAGTGCCAGCCCTTTATAAAAAAATAATATAAGTCTGAGAAGTTATTTAAAAGATGCTGCTGATAGTACAGCCTCAGAGCCAGGCAGAAGTTCCACAGCTAGGGGGTCCTGAAAAGCCCGGTCCCCTTTAGAGTTCAGGACTCAGGAACAGCTGGCTGGGCCTGAGGACCAGAGGCTGCACTCTGGAGATAAGCCATGAAGTGCTTTAAACGTAATCAGTAAAAATGTGAAATTAATCATCAAACTTCCTGGTAACCATTGAAGAGAGGCTCACAGGGGCTGTTATGATATCGTCTTCTTGTATTTGTTTAAGGCTGAGCAGCTGTGTTTTGTAAGCCTGAAAACAAAGAACTATAATGATCTAACTTTGATTAAATAAAAGCATAAATGACCCTCTTGAGATCAGGCAGCGAGATAAAACACCAGATTTTTGAGACACTCTGCAATTGATAGAAATATGACTTTTGTAACTTGTTTTTTCAAGCGAAAGGTCAGATATCACACCCAGCTTTTCTGGCTGAAGGTCTGACCTTTATAGACAGGAGGGCAAGATTTTTTTTTGTGAAATTGAGAATGACTTTGCATGACCAAAAAGAATGATTTCAAATTTGTTGTCATTTAGCTGGAGAATGTTTTGGAACATCCAGCATTGTATTTCAGATAGACAAGATAACGTCTAAAGTAACTGTAATAAATTATTTTTAAAAAAACAAACGTTTTAAACGTTTTAATACCCAGCTACTGACTAGCAGGTAGGGTTAGGAGCCTCATACTTGCACGTGGCTTTACAGTTAAATAAATAAACATTTGTTGGTCTAACCCGAGATCTACCTCAGTATGTTTCAACATACTGCTGGAGTTTCCACCCTTTACCTGAAATTATCATTTTGAAACAAAAGCAGCACTGTTGTCCTCTTTCTTTGATCAATCGGGCAGTGATTTGGACCGTTTCTACCTCATACATAGGCACACGAGTTTGACTTGTTTTTCATTGTGAAACAGTCAGTAACACATGGCAACATTGATAAAAGAATCAATAAGCTTGGAAGCGTACGATTCTGATAGATCACAGTAATTTAAACCAGTTCTCAACTGGATCTGGTTCTGATTCCATCATCTGATCATTTCAGCATTTGACTTGATCAGGTGAATGTTTGTCTGATTAAGGTCTTATAATGTTTGTTTATAGTGCAGTGATACAGTGTGCAGCATCTTGAAACTACCAATGTTCCTGCCCATAATGAGAAGGTGTCACATTTCCTTTGTCTGTATGTTGTAGCTGGGGTTATCTCTCATTAAAACACATAAACATTCTGACAATCACACACCCATCAAAGATGCAGTGAAAATGTTAAAACATAGATAGACAACACTCGGGAAAATAGAGTTGCCTCAGTTTCTGACAAGTTGACTTTTTGGTGATATGAGGTTAGCTCATGTGAAAGCCATGACAGTTTGATGTGAGAACATGTTAGAGGCAGGCCAGGTGAGTGGCAGCTGCTGCAGTTTTGAGATACATATGAGAAGAAAAGATTGTTGTCAAACACGCAGACAGATGGGTGGTAGTCGTAGAGTGTCAGCCTGTCTCAGGACCATCACAAATGCTTGTTATAAGGTGCTCATAAGAAGCACATTATGCCTGCACTCATGCATGGCGACTTTTGCAATGCTGATTGCTTTGTATAATTACAGTGGCCACCGTTAAGGCAGAGATGAAGGTGAAAAGCACTGTGCTACAAAAGCAGTTGGAGTCAGGTATCACACACATGCATGCATACCTCCGTCCTCCTGTAGGAAGCTCCAATACACCTTCTTAAGTTGAATTTATGAGTATACAGTCAGCAGTATGTGTATCTGCTAACACATACCTGTAACAGAACATATCTAATGTAGGCTAACAGGGGTTAGTACAGAATTGATGCAGCTCTGTAGTTGCAGAGAAAGGTACATTTATTTTTTATGTGAAATTACCTTGAATATAAATTGAATGATGTTCAGATGATGATGAGGCAGAGTAAAAGCCCTTGAGCCTGTGATTGTGAGCCTTTGTTGGCCTTTGCAGTAAATCCACAGCAGTGACAGCAACAAAAGACGTCCACTGTCTATTACAGATGACTCCCTCTGTACTATTACCTGTATATTTGGAAGAGAAGCTGTTTATGAGCTCCTGGCAGCAGCTAGTGTGTGAAGCACACAGCGGAAATCTTTATCAAAACAGATTTAAGCACCAAATCTTTTTGAGCACTGAGCTAGACCTAAAGCCCCGAGTTGTTGATGTTGTGGGAAGTAGATATAAAGGCTTTCACAGTAATCATTTGGTATTGTTAAGCACTTCATTTCAAGCCTGTTGCAAATCCAGTTTGAGAGCCTTATCAGCCAACGAGAACAGCAAGCCTGGAAGATTTCTCTTTGTGCAGTGAATGTGGTGGGAGGACACAACCGCTATGTTTTTCCCCCAATGTTTCTTCTTTTTTTATGTAGTATAATTTCTATGTGTTGTGTAAAGATCCTGTGTTATATATCCATGTTTTTTCTCTCAGCTAATTTCTGACAAACTTGAGTCCTGTTGAGTTGGACAAGGCCCACTTAGCCATGAATCTCTGAAAAAGCTTTTGAAACACCAAATGGGCACTCTGTGAAAAAGCATCTGAAGGCCATTTAGAGTGCATTCATATACACAAGTATATACTTAGATATGGATGTCCTTCCCCCACACATGCCTGCATTAAAAACAGGAGGGAAACATCAACCTTTGTGTGCTGATGGGCCATATGGTAATCATGTTTGATGGAAATATAAACACAGGCATTCACAAACATGGACCCCCACCCATCACTGCTAATGTATACAGACACCAACACATGGATCTCTGTTCACAGCAGTAATATCATGACTCTGTCACTGGGACACGAGTTATTAATAAAGTCGTATCAGGCGTGATGTAAGTTATACTGTTATGTTGTTTCAGATATGGCTCAAAGTGCAGAAGCGGTTGAATTTGACAGAAAAAGCTCTGTGCTAGAGGGTACTGGCTGAATAAATGCGAGGGCTGTATAGATGAGAACACAGCAGATACATCAGTGAGATATGGAACATACATAATGCACAAGAGATGCTATCACAAGTATGGTAATAAGAAACCAAAACAGGAGGAGGCTGGGTGGTTAGAGTTGGGTTTGATTTTTCATTCATTTTGATCTTTGATGTCGTTTGTTTGAGGGCGTGGGGGCAAATTCGTAGTTAAAAAATATGTATTCTCTCTGTATAAGGCATTCTTTTGGTGAGTGAGTTACCCAGTGATGAACTGATTGCACCAGCAACTTATCAAAAATCATGTCTTTACTTTGATTCAATGCCTTGCAGATGTTTAAGCAAGCAACATGCGGTCTGTAACTTCACTGTGAGTGCTTTGACACAAATATTTGTATGAATAAATACAGCTGGAGGAAGAGCTCCAAAAATATGTATAAAATATTGATAAAAACATTTAGCGCTCAGCTCATGAAGTTTTGACATATAATCTAATTTGATGAATGTATCATAGTTAGGACTATGTATTAGCAAGAATCTGGCAATACCATACGCATCACGATACAGGGGGTTACAATTCAGCATACTGAAAGAATATACTTAATTTTTTAATTTTAGGAAAACATAGTCACAGCATAAAAACACACCGCTTTATTCTTACATTTTTGCAAAAAGTAAAATTAGTATTGCATTCAGGAGAGCTGGATATTTAACAAAACATCAAATGAACTACTGAAACAAATATTTGCATATAAGCTGTTAATTAAAAATAGTTTTTAACAATCAATACACTATCTCAGAATATGTTACTGTTGATATGTTTTCTTATACACTTTATTACAGTGCATGCATTGCATCATTTCTAGTAAGTACCAAACAGAGAAATGCAAGTCATTGTATACACACATTGTACCCATATACAATGAGAGTATGTAGTTCATCGTATACTGTATAAATTCTAGGCTGTAGTATAGAAGTGGGACACAGTTTGGGTCTGTTAGTCAGCACTTGTATTTGTCATGAGTTGCAGAGTGCAGTTGTAGAAAATAGAGAATGTATTTTTATCTTTACATCCTTGTTTGCGATTAAGCTAAATGACTACTTGAATGTTTTTGGACACAAAGCTTAATGAGCCCTGGTATTTTACCTGGAATCGGATTAAAGATGAAAGCAGATAATTGAAGCCCCCCGTAGGGGAGGAGGAAGCAGTATCAGTGTGTAGCAGCTAAGCTGTATGATTAATCTGTGAAAGTCTTAACGCATCTTTGGAGTTTTCAATACCAAAACAGTGCACTGAAGTTTTTTCTCTTTAGATCTGTATAAAAGTGGCATATATACACAGGGCTACATCTTAGGCAAAGTCATCTTCAAAAGATTCATGAGTCTTGTGCACTTCTTCAAAGAGACGCATACTGTATTTTTCATGTGAACAGTTGTGAGGAGTTGTAGTGCTGAAGCCACACAGTTGGAAAGGAGAAGGCAGTTTTGTTTTTTGCAAAGTGCTGCCAAGAGCCCGACAAAACAGCACAAGCTCGGGAGAAGTTCAGTGTAAAGCATGGTGGAGAGATGAAGATTGAGTGCCAGAGAGAAAGAAAAGGCATGCAGAGAAAGGTTTTGTTACCAGATACGGAATGAGGGAAATAGATGAAGAGTCAGAGCATCCAGAGAAAGAGAGGCAGAATGAAATTGAGATCAATACATACCTGCAGCCGCTTGTATTTTTGTCTTCGCACTGAGACTTAGTTTGGAATATCAATGGGGATTCAACAGCCGAGATAGCAATGTGAAAAACAAAAAAGATGAGAGGCGAAGGGTCGAGAAAAAGGGGTGGATAAACACAGCCGAGGAAGGATAGAGAGCCACAGACAGATTAAAGAGGAGAGAAGCCAAAAGAGGCAGATGAGGGAAATTAACATCGGCATGAGAGACAGAGTGGCCCCAGAAACGGGGAGCAAAATAACAATACAAAATAGAAAGCTGTGACACATGGGAGGACTGACAAAAGACAGAGATAGAAAGCCAGGCGGAGGAAGTTGGACAAATGGAAGGATGGAAAAAATGAGTTTCCGACGAGTGTGATGAGAGATTTGAGGCGTGAGATAAATGAAGAAGTACAGTGGCCAGTGTCGAGGGAAAGACTTGCAAGACAGAACGCAGCAGTGACCAGAATTGATATGATATGGGTACAGAGTGTGTCTGCTGTTGATACAGAGAGACAGAGTAATGTCTTTGTCTTAAAATGACACTTTACAGGTGGCAGGTAAAGCCACAGAGTTTACAGGGATACTCACGGCTGGGAAAATGTTTTTATATCCTCTCCTGTCTGCCACTTTATCTCACATTGTCATTCTGTCTATAGCACTCTGTTTGATGTCAGAATTGATATCTGGTGGAAAGGCACAGATTGAGATGCAGCATAGATCCTCTGAGGTAGTAGCCTGGTGCAGCCAGTGTTTAACACCGACTTCTGTAAGACGCCTGTGTTTTTATCCCTCCCCTTAGAAATCCATTTTTAGTCAATAGCTTGTCAAAATAAATGTCAAATACTCATTCAGCTGAACTTTGTAAACCGTGCCCCCATGGAAGCCAATTTTAAACATCACAGTAGAAAAGGAACACTTGTAAACAATAAGACTGATAAGGGCCAAACTATTCAGCTGAGTCATAGTTCTTGACCCCTATGAGTCCAGTCATATGGGGAGACTGGTGCCCCCCCAAAACACCATATACAGCAAAATACAAAGCAAATGTATGTTTGTAACTGTTTTTTACCCTAAACCTAGCTCAGTGGTTTGGGAGACTGAATTCAACATCATCATTTTTTAAAGTGCGAGCTGTACGTGTATGTATAATGATATGTGGTATTTATAGAACGCTCCGCCCTGCTGTGAGCGACGAAACGCTCATATGGGTCGTTTTGACAAACGCTCACATGGATCGTTGTGTGTGGTGTTGACCTATTCTGTCGTTTAGCTTGGAGATCTTGTTGCATATCAGAGTTATCGTAATTACGAGTCTCTGACATGTAAATGGCGTTCATGTCAACATCCAGGTCATAAATGAAGATCTGTTATTTCAAAATACAAAGTGCCTGATAACCAAATGTATATATTCCCATCTCCACATCCCCTTTATTCTCACAGCTTACTAATGTTATTAGTCCTACTTAAACAAATCGAAATATGTGCTCTTAAGACGCCTATTGGGGAGCTCCGCCTTTTAATTCAAAACATTCCCGTCCCAGAAGAAATGGGAAGCAGCCAGTCACAAATCTAATGCAGTGCTTTAAACAATTGTGCATTAGTGTAAAATACAGATATAAGATGCAACATTATTTTATTTACTAAGTTTTATTACAATGAGGCTCCTCTCACAAATCTGTCCATGTTGCTTTGCCCTCCACCAAGTGCATGCTGGGAAACACTCCAGCTCAGCGTGTCAGTAAAAAGAAATAAGGAAGAGGAGGAAACATTGTGCTTGTCTCGCTCCACTAACTTCACTTTTTTAATTTCACCGAGCTCTGCAGTCTCTTTTATTGCTGTGGCTGGACTTGTGAGCTAGGCACCCATGTATTAATTTCAATTTTCTAGCATAATCTAATTTCTGTCCCTTCCTCCTTCACACTCTCACTCCTATTCCAATTTCCCTCTTCTGTCCTCCCTCCTCGTTCTCTCTGGCTTTGTTTGTATCTCAGGTGGAGCTGGAGAGAGGGAAGATCCTCCACATCAAGGCGTTGGCACTGGGTGACCTGAACAAGGCCGGCCAGAGAGAGGTCTTCTTTGAGCTGAACGGACAGCTGCGGTCTGTGCTGGTTAAAGACACTGTCGCCATGAAGGTACACAGGAGGGAGGGAGCTGGATAAATGATGGATACAGGGAAAGAAAGGATTGTTTGAAAAGTTATACGTTTGCACATAATCCATGAATAGATAGGTATGGAATGTCCTCCACTTCAATCTAAGCAAAAAAAACATTTTATGACAGTGCACTTGGCAATTAGGTGATTTTTATTCATAGACACCAATGGTTGTGAGGGGTAGATGGAGGCTCAGCAGGGAGCTGGGATGACTGTGGATGGATCGTAGGCTGGATGAATGGATAAATGGAGGCAGACATGTGTGCAGGACTTGGATGGATGATCGGCTCGACAGATGGATGCATTAAATCTCTTTTTTTGTCCCTCCACCCAGGAAATGAAGTTCCATCCAAAGGCTCAGAAGTCTATCAAGGGTCAGGTGGGAGCACCAATGCCTGGAAAAGTCCTGGAGGTCAAAGTGGAAGTGGGATCCAAGGTCAGTTCACTTTTAATCTGCTTATCCTCTTTTTCTCTCAACTTCAGATTTGATTAGCTGAATCTAGTGCTGCAGATAGTTTAGCTTTTATTCTTTGATCAGTGTTCTTCATTTAAATCACTTTTTTGATCTTTCTAAACTGTATTTTAGAAATGCACCTACTTAAAGAAAAACTAAAGCCATTTTTTTGAAATTCAAACATGTTACTCCTGTGGTCTCAGACAGTCCAGTAAAATAATAAACTGCCACCCAAATGAAAAAAACTGATATAGAAACAAAACAGAGGAAAACCAATGCAGGAGCTAACAGGCGCCATTCTGTATTTAATTTAAACACACTTTTATATAGTTGGAAAGCAAAACAGGTTTTATAATGATAGTAAGTATTATTTAGATGAAATACAGGAAACTTCTTTACATTGCTTGATATTTGCTTCTTCATGAAGTCTGGGTAGTTTAATGTGTCCTCAGTTTACAAGTAGAAACCTGGAACATTGTGAGTTGTCTGAAATGTAGCATTATTACTAGCAGCAAAATATTCTGTTAATAAAAACCTGAGTTAATCAGTAACTGATCAAAGTAAAGGAGTATGAATCTGAAGAAAAGTTAAATGACAATAACTGAACTGCATTCAAACCCTCTGGACAGTATCACTTAATAACGACATCTAATACACAGCTGTTTGTTTTTTTAAAAAGAGAAATTCTATGCGAGACACTCAAAACAGTAAAAAAAAAATACCATTAGCCAAATTTAAAGAGTTACTGTCCACATTCACATTCACAGTGACTGTTATCTGTTATAGTAGTTATTCTTGCATTTGTTATTTCTAAAGTGAATCCAGAAAAAACAACTTTAGATCATGCTTGTTCAGTGCTCTGTACATTTGACTCATGTTTTTAACGCTCTGTTAACGGTCTTTACTCTATTAAAGGTGGAGAAGGGTCAGCCGCTGTGTGTCCTCTCGGCCATGAAGATGGAGACTGTGGTCAACTCCCCGATGGCTGGTACCATTAAGGCTGTCCATGTCACAGCTGACGCCTCCCTGGAGGGAGATGACCTGATACTGGAAATCGAGGAGTAGAGTGCGAGGGCAGAGGGAGGGAGTGAGGGGGAGTAGTACTAGGCGGGAGTTAGATCATCTGATTCTGGGAATGGTGAGGCTGAGAGTCAGGGAGGATTTAAAAAAGAAACTGTGGAAAGGAAAATAACAGGAATCCTTTTCATCAAAGACAGCTCTAATCTGTGGCACGGCTGACATTTCCACCCCCAATTTGTACATATTCTGTTTGGTCAAACTGGGGACACAGCGCCACACATATCCAGAGACCTGAAGCATTTAAGTAGATTATATGACAATCCTAAATAATATATTAATTTGATTGGACGTCCTTCTTGAATTGTATGACTAATGAAACCCTGTTTACTTCTCCCAAATTAATCTCTAGGTGTGGTAATTAGGTCAAAACACAGTATATTTCAGTAAATCTCTTAATGTCCTGTCAACTTGTGGTAAATAATATATTTTAGAACTGTGATACATTCCATTACTTAAATGCTAGTCTTAAATGTGATGTATTACTAACAGGGTCTTACTTGCAATTAAATAGCACAATTTCTATTTCTGTGCTGTCTTTGTCGCCTAATATATTCACAGTGAGTAGGTGAGACTTCATATTAATGACTACTTCATAGTGTAATTAGCAGGGTTCAGACAAAGAGGGATAGACTTGAGGATGTATTACCAAATTATTTTTTCACATGTAAACAATATTTTAATTTTTTTAACATGCTCGCCTCTGCAAGACATTATCAATCTCTGACATTAATCACAGTGCAGAATGTGTAATCACTGGTAGCATTTAGACTTTTTTCACTCTTTGGAAAGACAACAAAGTACACTGAGGTTTATACAGGAGCTGAAGGCAAGAGATCCCAATATTTTGTTCAACACTATTGTCACGATAAGAGAAGCACAACAAAGCAAGTGGCACAGTCTGTGTTTATGGTTGATAGGGACACAGAAATATCCAATGTTGCACCAAAGTGAAATATGTATTCTGTTACTGTATCAGTAATAGTAGATGGTTTATTTTGTGGTAAATGTTTTCCCATTCACTCCTGTCTTTAAAATCCCAGAGCCACAAGAACGAACATGCTGGAAACACTCAAACAGGATTAAAGATGTGACTTTTACAAAGCACCTCTATTACAGTCAGTTCAAATGCGACTTTCTTAATCCAAAACCAGCTCTAAAACCAATTGAGCTCAATCTGCTGCATCATTTTTGAGGAGTAAAGTCACGCGGTCCTAAGGTTGCATTTGAGGCCTTTTTAGTGTCTCTGTTCATAGTGTGACATTGGAAAAGTTGTCAGCGGTACAGTCTGTCCTTTCGGAGCCAGGCACAGATTATTGTGAATGGTGTTCTGACTACATGGGGATTTTAATGCTAGGTGTAAATGGGATTACATGGTGGTGTAATGGAGGCATGTGGTGTTATTTTCTGAGGCTCTGCTGATTAATTTATGAATTAATTCTGTCAAATGATGTGAAATTAGCCGGACTAATAAGAGACTCTGGAGACTCCCAGTAGCAGCACTCGGCTTTATATTTCTAATGCGTTTGTGTATTTGCATAAATGAGTCTTGATGCTGTGTGTGTGTGTGACAGAAAGCAAATTTTAAGACAAAGTCAACTAGTCCACATACTGTTGCACCTACAGAGTTAAAAATGAAATATTCCTACACACACGCACTGATGTAAAAATACTCACGCTAACACTCCTAGCCCTTGTGTGCTGCCTGTAACAACCTGATTCAACTGTTGATGGTGTAGTTACTATGTAGCTCTGTTTTCCACTAATATCAGGCCTTTCTTAAATCCTGAAAGTGATCAAGCTGGATTGAATGTTAAATCACCCGACCAGTGAACGTAGTAAAAAAAAAAAAGAATCCCATCTCCTTTCCCACTGTAATGGATGTGTCACAGTCTCCTTGTAATACAATGAAGCATAAAGGGGTTGGGACAGAGAGCCAGAAAAGACACGGCCTACTCTGACGATACATCAACTAAAACACAAAACTGATGTTTGCACTTGGCTGAATAGTTTCCAGCATTTTTGCTCCATTACCTCTGAGAATGAGTCCCCCTTTGAACTATGCATCAATACTGAGCAGTGATGCTGTAGTTAATTAGAACACTGATGTGTCCCCAGCCCACTGCCATGCCTCACTGTACCGCCAGGCTTTATCAAACTGTATGTGAATCTTATGAAAGAGATGGAGTTGATGTGGTGGGCTTGTATGAATGAACGTTTCTGACAAGCTGTTGCACAATAATGTAAAGTTCCTTCTTCCTCTCTTATTTGCTTTTTCTCTAATTTACTTTCCCTGCCGCATCCACCTATCCACCTATCCCCCCTCTCAACAGTGTAAATTTGCACATGTATGATGACAGCATCAACTAATGCAATAATGTCAGCTGTATCACAGTGTTTTTGTCTTAGCCTGCTGTGATTATTACGATCATGCTAATGGAAATCTACTGTCATTGTATGCAGGAAAAAGAATAAATTTGAGAAAAGGTTTACAGCTGTTAAATGTTTTTTGTTTCAGAAACAGATGTGTTGACTTATTCAGGAGGGGAACTGTCCCAGACATTTTTACATTATCATTTTAGTAGGCAAAAACACTAGCTGATGCAAAATGTCTTAATAATCCTACATGTGGAATCTAAATTTAGTTTAATGTTGCATATTTACTTAAGTACTTTACATTGAAAGATCTGAGTATGGAACACAGAAATGGGGAAACAAATAATGTACAGCAACAATGTTCTTGTTCTACCTGTACTTATAAATAAAGTAACTATAGCTATTCTGAATTGTATTGGTGTGTATTGAAGCTTCTACACAGAAAGCGAGAAACGAAATGTGAAGAACTCAAGAATAGGGACGGAAAAAGAATGAAGGCCAACTTTAGTTAATGGTTTTCATGAGTATAAAATATTTAAAAAACACTATATGCAATGCCAAATGATATGATGGTAAAATTATTATACACTGTTGGTTGATGTAGTTTGGTCGGGAATTAAAAACACCATATGAGATGTTTAAAAAGAAAGTCAGAAGAAAAGTAATTCTATGTTTTTTGTTTTTGTTTTCTTTTACAGAAAAAGGTCTTTATAGGTGTTTATTACTTTATTAAAGGATGTTGAAGTTTTCAAGAAAATCATAAAATTTTAAAATATCCCGAAATGTTCAAAATAGTCTTATTACACTCTGTTGATATGTGTAGTAGTGTAGTTTGTCCAGAAATGACAGAAAAATGTCCTATTAGGAGATGTCCAAAATTTGGTAAGTCATACAATAGCATGTCGATTTTGGTCAAAATGGTTGAAATTTTAAAATGCCTAAAAATGCCTCAAATGGACCAATTTCAGTGTGTTGGTACATATTAGAGGCTAATCTATCCAGAAATGACAGAAAAACACCATGTTGCGAAATGGCCCTATTTTCAAAAAGTCATACTA
>CAFUXE010000627.1:0-44242 GCA_903364295.1 Serranus cabrilla
GTGCATTTTTAAGAAAGTCGAAAATTGGCCCCCAAAAAAAAAACGACATGCTATAGTATGACTTTTTTCAAACTTGGCCATTTCACAACATGGTGTTTTTCTGTCATTTCTGGATATATTATGCTCTAATATGTATCCACAAACTAGAATTGGGACATTTTAAGCACTTTTAGGCATTTTATGAAATTTAAAAATTTCACCTTTTTTGTCAAAAACACGTCATAATATTGTGTTTTTGTGTCTGTTTTCAAAAGGTTAAACTCTGACCTATGTCAACAGACTCTTATAAAGCTACTCTATGAATTTAAAAAAAAATGTTTTACCTTTCCATGGAAAAAAATCGACATGCTATAGTATGACTCTTTTTTCCGATTATTGACATCTCATAATATGGTGTTTTTCTGTAATTTTTGGACAAACTAAACTACTAAATGTATTAACCGAGTATAACAAGACAATTTCAAGCATTTTGAAATTTTGCCTTTTTTGACAAAAATAATTTTAGTTTTTGGATATTTCATGATATGGTGCATTTCTGTCATTTACGGACAAACTATATTACTCCATGTGTCACGGAGTATAATAAGACAATTTTAAGCAGTGGCGTGCGCAGACTTTTGAAGGGCAGGGGCGAGATGAAAAAGGGCATATCAGCGCATTTTGCCTCCCACTAGAGTGCATTTTGCCTCCCAAGAGGGCACTTTATAGGGCGTTTTTCAACAATTGGGTCTTGAAACCCCTCCCAAGAGGGCACTTTCATGGGCTTTTTCCCGGAAAAAAAATGAGTTCCTAAATATTGATTAGCTATTAGCTACAGTTTTTTATTGCAAATGTTCTCACATCTGATTTTCACCAAGATGTTTTTATTTTTCTTAGTCCAATTTTCACCTGCTTCTCAATAAAAAATCAGATATTTTTTATCTTCTGTTCACACGAATATAACAGAAGCCTGATGATTGTGACTAATGTTAAAAGTACAGCTCTCTTTCATCTGTGCAGATATAATAATTTACTCCCCCTGCGTTCTCTTTTCTTCCTCTCTCTCTCTCTCTGCCTGTCGCACTCTGTAAAACTTTTTTGGGAACTAAAGTCAACAATCATCGGTGGCTATCCAGCATGCGTCCAGGCATAAACCCCAAGGTTAGTCCAAACTTCCCACAGCAATTCCCGACTGCTGCTCAAAAGAGAAAAACACTTTACATAATAGTGTAGGAAATAGTCTTCATGGAAACCTCTAGACACTCAGTGGTTTCCAGCCCGGGGTCACAAAATAAATATCAAGGGTCACATGAGGATTAACAAGATAAACAGAAGTGGTGTACTTTTTCCGAGGTTTTTCTAACCCTTGCTTTTTCATGTGGAATGCTGCATAGTTTTACATCTCCGGGTCTCTGATAATTATTCAAATAAAACAGCCGGACTGTGTTGAACTTGTTTTGGAGCAAGACGCATTGACCTTATTGTTGTTTCACCTGGTTTTTTTTTGTTGTTGTTTTTTGCCTTCCTGTGTTTTGTGTCTCTTTGGAGTCATTTTTTGTCTCTTTGTAGTTGTTTCTGTCACTTTGTGGTCACGCTATGCCTCTTTAAAGTCTTTTTGAGTTTTATTGTAGTTGTTTTGGGTCTCTTTGTGGTCATTCTGTGCCTCTTTGAAGTCATTGTGAGATTCTTTGAAGTTGTTTTGTGTATCTTTGAAATCATTCTGTGCCTCTTTGAGGTCATTTTTTGTCTCTTTGTGGTTGTTTTGTGTCACTTTGTGGTCATTCCCTGCCTCTTTAAAGTCATTTTGGGTTTCTTTGTTGTTGCTTTGTGTCTCTTTGTGGTTGTGTTGCCCCTTGTCATAGTCGTTGTGAGTCTCTTTGTGTATCTTTGCACCTATTTTTCATCCCTCTGTAGCTGTTTGGGTTTTTTTGTAGTCTTTTGTGTGTTTTTGAAGTTGTTTTATGTATCTTTGTGATAATTTTAGTATTTTCCTCATTGGTACTTGTCTCGTAGAGTGAGATTTTGTAGGTGAAGACCAAGGCGGCCCCAGGGCCTGTGCCTGGTAGGCTCGTTCAGTAATCCATCCATGTCTCACATTCATGTCTTGAACTCAGATTTAGGGTGAGCAGAGAAACTTTCTCTCTTTTAACAGCTGAATGTAAAAACTGCCTTCTGGTATCTGACTCTGCACATACATCATTCTACACAGTGAAGGTCAAACATCCAAGTGATCTTAACGCATTTTAAATGGAGTTGCAATTCACACAAAATAACAAAAAAGCTACCTCTCAGTGCGACATTAGATCAAGGACAGCCTGTTGTCCTCAGGTCCGCTCTCAGCTTAATCATGCCAATGTACATTTCAGTAGTTGGTTCAAGTCTAAAAGAGACAATCACTTCTGTCCCCTTGGCTGGCCCTCTCAGTAAGGTAAGGTGGCAGCATGGTGGATCAATGCTTAGAATTGCTGCCTTACAGCAAGAAAGTTTTGTACTTTAATCTTGGTTTTCCCCATGTTTGCTTTTTCTTTCTCTCCTGAGGTACTCCAGTTTCCGACGCCATGCCATGCAGGTCAATGAATTGCTGTTAGGTGTGACTGTGTGATCATTTGTCTATGTTTGTTAGCGTTGTAAGATACCAGTTATATGCCCAGGGTTTTTCCTTGCTTTGGCTCCAGCCTTCCATGACTCCCATTAGAGGTAATTGTGTGAAGAGTGTGAAATAAAAGGTGCAAAAAGCTAGTTTTTCAGCGAGGTGGGAGTGATCTGACTGGGTTGCCCAGAACAGTCGAGCTGCATACTGAATCTTTTGGTGCATCCTAGAAATTGCTGTCTCACTTTTAGTCTCTTTCACTTTCATGTTTGGATAAATTATTCATTTATACAGTTAGTAAATGGGTAACTTGCAATAGTATAACATTAAGTAAAACTGAATATTCATGTACACAGTCTTTTCTCTCTTATGCTTTGCCATGGTCAGTAGGAAACACTGAGTTAAACATCCGCGTGTGGTTTCTGAAGTCAGTTGTCAGGAAAAACAACCACTCCTTTCCCAAAATCCTGACCCTGGCATTATATTTCTGCAGTCCAGGAACATGTCAAGCCACTGAAACATTCTTGTTTTGGATACAGCTTAATGAAAGCAAAGTGGCCCTATCCACATCTCCTTTCTCTGAGTTGTTGTATCTACTGACTCTTGCCCAAGCCTTGCAATTATGTAGATTCCACAGATTCTAACATAACTCGTACTTTTCCACAAAAGACCACAAAAAATAAATAGTCTAGAAGTGCATATGTGGCATCATAGTTTGGGGCATTGTTCCACCATAAATCAAACAATTCCTTGAATAGGAGATGGCAATGAAGTTTAAATATTTGACTGCTGTAAATGAACAGCTGACAGTTCCACATGTTCCTTTAAATGTACCGTAAATCACCCCTTAAAGGGGTAGTTTGGATTTTTTTAAGTGGGGTTGGATGAGGTACTTACCCACAGTGAATGTATGCAGTAGATGATGGTCTACACATTCCCAGTTTGGAGAACCAGATGTGCGTTCCAGGCCGGAAACAAATGAATGTGTTGCTGCTGACAGAAACTGACACAATACATATTTTAAACACCTGAACAAAGGCCCAGCCTAAATATGTTATATCCTTTTATGTATACACTATATTTAGAATATCTCCACCGATTTTTGCTGCTATCCACAGCCGTTTCATTTGGCACTGCTTTTTTCTTAACTGTAGAACTCCATATTCATATCCTTATGCATTCTGATCAAAATAGCTGATTTGTGGCAGTGCGCTCATTGCCAAATGAAACGGCTGGTGGACATATTCTTTTTGGCTCTTCCGCATCGGCTTTATTCTTTAGCTCCAAGAGGTTCATAACGATTCATTACCAGAGAAATGTGGAAAACAAACTGGAATTGAAAGGGTTCATTAGTAACTGTTGGGTTTTGTGGAAGGTCAGTAACCTTTCCTAAGTTTTTAAATCCATGATCATTTCCATTTTCAAGCTAACCACAGGTGCGGAACACAACAGTCATGCTTCTATACTTGCGTTTGTCTTTGTGATATAATTTAAACATGGCAGACCAAAACATAGAGAGCTTACCATTCGAACAGCTGTGTTTACTGTTGGTGATGATGCTGCTCCGGGCCGATTGTTCTGGTCTGCATGTGGTGTAAAGCTGTGGCATTACACCACAAGCAGACATTTCGCAATGGGCAGATTCCTAAAGGCTATGGCATCATGTATGTACATATGGGTTGTTTGTTCCCACACAGCAGTGAAATTACTGAATGTTCCCGTTTTCAAGCATTTACATTAATGTCTTAAAACAGCCGACATGCTGACACATTATCTCACTTTACCTGCTGACTCAGTGTTCATCTCCCACACGGTTTTAAAGGGATGTTTTTTTATTTTTGTTAGGTTTGCTGCTCGATCCCAGTTAGGGATGCAGGGATGGGTGGACCTGATGTGGGATAGGTTTGTATGCCAGGAATTGAGGTTGTGGGATTTCCCGGGATTTATTCCTCAAATTTGCCTCTGTTTCCCATGGGAAAACACCTGCAGGAACCCTGGATTTCTTGCATTTAGTGCAGTTTTCTGTGATATTGTTGTTATGGCACAGTGGTCATTCTTAGGATGACCTGAGCTCAATCAGAGCTATCAGGACATAGTTGTTGTCAGCAGAAAAACAGACATCTGTGTTTTTTTTTCACCGAATTGCTGTATGATGTAAACTAAGGAATATGGAAAAAAATCATACGAAAATTTTTTTTTTTTTTTATTACATAATATATATACATATTTTTTTTGCAGTTCTGTGGCTTAAATTTAGTTCATTTTCATTTTTAAAATGATGGGAAATCCTTCGGTCCTGGTATTGGAGGAAGAAGTGGCAGCCATCATGGATAAGAGTTAAAAATTCCATGCTTTTACTTGTAATAGAGTATTTATATATATTGTGTTGTTACTTTTACCTTGTGAAGAGAAATCACCTTACCATACCTTCATTAAGTGTTAATCATTACAGTAACTTTATTATGAAAAATACAGTATTTTAATATTTTCCTTGCTGCCATTGTTAGACAGTCAGTGAATGTACTGTCTTCGATTCACAGTTATGTAGATTAAATGGAAATGATGTGGAGAACTGCTGACTATTAATGGCTGCATCTCTCAAAAACAGTCCCATTGCAGGTTTATTTCAAAATAAAACACTCAGCGAACATCAGTTTGAACCCCAGACCAACATTTGGAAGGGAGAGCACTGAAACGTGACACATATACTGATAACTCAGCCAATACCACTGATGACTTCTCCTTGCACCTATAACATCCAAATGCTCCAGTGGAGCTGCTCAGCAACCAACAGATCAGTGTGTCATTGTGCTGGACAGCTGCCAGTCGTCCGTGTTTGTAATTGTGTAAGTGTGGAGCTGCACATTAATTGAAAAGAGCATCCAACCTTATTAAATCAAGATAAAGGTTCTGAAAAGGCTAGTTTGTGTGGGTGTGTAACCATGCAGATGAGTCTCTTCATGCACACTAACGGGATGAACAGTCAAGACTACACTTGCTTTGAATGGACCTTTGGGATCTGTATGCTATTAAAACCCACTTAAGGTGAACAGTAACCACAGCAACCACATCGCTATAGTTAGTTGGCTTTTTTTTTTTTTAATCTTAAACATCACACAGTTGTGGCCTTTGAGTGTGATTCTCTGATTGCATGAGTAAAATTCTCACTAGAGAAAGAAAGCTGCTGTGCATGTCGATGACTAGGGAGCAGAGTCCTCCCTCATTACGCAGCCATCACTTAGTGTCAGGTGCAGAGCGTAATTAAATAATACTTGTGACGAGCATGCAAAGTGACGTGCATGCAAGGTGATGTCTTGCATGTACATCCCATAGTGACAGATGTCAATCAGACCCTCAGAGAAGTGGGGTTGCAGCCATACAGTACACCAAAGCTCTATGACCTTGATCCTGTAGTGAGATAAAGACATCACACAGACTGTATTCAACCAAAACAAGCAGGGAATACTTATCATCTACACTTCACTGTTGTCATTCACAAGAATCCACAACATAAGTGAGACAGGATGTATTAGGAAGCTGTGGCCTTACTAGAGCCAACACACAACATATGCTTCCACAATATCTTAGGAGTAGTTATAGAGGTACTTAGAAGTAACCAGTGCTCAGTTTCATCATATACATTTTTTCTCTTTCTGATAAAACACACTTTAGACCTTTAACCATTTCCAAGGTGGTTGAAAGGAAACCTTAAAAAGATATAAACTATATCACAAAGTGGGTTCTGGGCCCGTGCTTATCAAAGTTCTGTGAAGTACATTTAAGAGAGCTCTTTGTAGCCAGCTTAGGAGAAAAAAGTTCCACAGCAAAAGTGAGAAATAAGAAACAACTTGAACAACTTGGTCCTACTCACAGCAAAGTGTAGCAGAGACGTTCAGAAGGAGCTCACCAGCAATCACATGATTGATCACAGCTGTGTGCCCAGAGAGGAATGGCCAATGAAACACAGGGATTTGACTTAAAGCATACAGCACTTCACTGGCCTGTTAGTATGCTAATGGCTCTATGATTTAATTTTTCTAAGTTGATATGTGTGCATTTGAGTGGCAATTACTTTGTAAAAATCACAAGTTGCCAGCAACCATAAAAATAGGGA
Organism: Serranus cabrilla; assembly: GCA_903364295.1. Lineage (NCBI taxonomy): Eukaryota > Metazoa > Chordata > Actinopteri > Perciformes > Serranidae > Serranus > Serranus cabrilla. The sequence continues at coordinate 6,684 of CAFUXE010000627.1, forward strand.
CAAAAATAGGAAACTTTCCAAAATGGGAACAAATCAAACCAAAGTGGAGCAGGGCAGTCTGCTGCTGATAGAGGAGCTACATCTGCCTCTTGTTTCTGTCCTCAGTGAAATTCATTGACATGTGCTTTTTAAGTGTGAATTTAATTTAACACCCTGATTGATGTTTTTGCTGATAATTTGTAGGTGTCAGCAATGAATTAGTAAGGCTTTCTCATAAAGCAAGCCTTACTCATTTTTTTTTTCTAAAAATCTCTTTGGTTCAAGGTAACATTTCATAACACCCAGATGTTTTAGATTTAAAAGTTTTAAGAAATTTGAATGGCTTCGCATTTAAAACAAATTATATAAACCTTAAATGTAATGGAAAAGTTTGACGGTGTCTGATGTTAATCAACTCAGTTATTTATGAAGTCTGAACCCAACACTTACTCCCCGCAGTATTCAGCACCCCTGGGTGAACGCAACAGATGGCTACCAGCTAGATTTAGACTTACATCTACAAATAGGGAAAACCAAGACAGATGCAATCATTTGTGAACAGACTTATACGAAAATGTATTTAAATCCAGACGGGTGTAAAACACTTGAAATAGCAACTGTAAGTAGAGTTTAATGATTTTACATTGCATGGTACAGCTCCGCTCAAATCGGCTCATTATTGGCATCTTCAACGTGACACTCACTGAATCCTTTCATTGCAACCAAACAGAGTCAATTGTTTGATTTAGGCTAATAGTAGAATGGAGTTTTGCTGGGTCAAGTGAATAAAAAGGATGTTTTGACTCCAACTTTTAATATAAGTTTGGAACCTCAGCCATCCAGAATTTTTGCTCATGGAGAACCAAAACCAAGTGTGTATAGTTAAGTAGAGCCATGATGAACCAAACAGTGGACACGCAAGTTCCTAATAATAATAATCAGATACTAAAGTTTGATTGCACTTGCAGTTGTAAATAAATGTTAGAAAACCACAAACATGATTTATTAAATAAGAGCGAATCAAGGGAGGTTATGCATACCATTCTTAAGGTAAAACCAGAGGCCAAGTCAACCAGCAGTTTCACTGCCAAGACTATATTTTTTCACCAAAGAAGCTCAGTGATTTTATTAAAATCACCCAGTGCATCATCCCCTCCATCTCACAGACTAATGCTGGTGTCATAAAGGCTCTGCTACTTTTCATATCTGTCAATACATTAATGAGGCACATTGGCCCCATTACACTCTAGGCTGCCTGCCTCTCTGGGGAACAAGGGCAGCAGGGAGGGAGCAGCCCTGCCAATGATTGCTCTGTTCTCCACAGAGCATAGCTTCCCTTTAATCATCTCCCTTTTTCAAACTTCTCCTGTAGTGGCCTTGGGCGAATCACAGGCGCAAACTCACCACTGTTTCATCAATATTCTGTCATTTTTTCGCACTGTGGGATCATTGTGTAATAAATTTTGCTCACCATAATGCACCATATTGCCTAACTGTGTAGATACCAAGGGACTGAGCAAATGGTCTGAGGCAATATTATGTAAAACGGGCCACTGAGTATTCTTATTGTACATTGACAGCATGTAAATATTACATGAGCCGCAATAACATACAGCAATTTGTCATTTAAAAGAGAAAATACCCAGTCGTAGGGTGTGAAATATGGATAAAAATACAGCTGAGGCTGGTTAAGTTGGGCTCCAACAACAACTGTATATCCACTAATTGGTTTACCACGAATGTCCCTAAAATCACAAGGGAGAGCTGCAAGATTAAGACATCATTAGTTTTCGGGCGCTTTTTTATGTAATATATTTTGGGGGATTATTTGTGATCAAACCTGATCAAATTAGCCTAAAAAGACCAAAGTCGTTGGCTTGTAATTATGCGCCTCTTGTAACAACACAGCTTCTGCTATTTTTGGAAACCAGCATTATCTTTTTCTTTCTTTGTGTTTTTTTTTTCAAGGTACACAGAGATTCACCGTCACATTAAATTAAAGGCATGATGAATAATTTCTCCGTACAACAGTCATGAAGACTGAAGTTGAAAATAAAGTTGTGCCTCCAGGGTGTCACAGAACTGAGTGATTAAATTCAGCGTTCAGCTTTCTCTCACTAAGATATGGAATCAAAACTAAATTTGACAACATTGCCAGACAGTATGGCAGCACACCCAATATAACATACTCGTGCAATTACATCAACACACTGTACAGTATTGTTCAAGGCAGCAAATTTTAAATCTAAAGGTGTGTGTAAAGCTGATAAATATTCATTACTTTTTGTTACAGTGTCTGTAGCTTCTCCTCAGTTTCTGTCAGATATGCCATTAAGATAGATCTCACAGCATTTACACTTCCCACGCTTCAAAATCAAAACAAATGCAAAATAATGGCCAGTGTTGAACTGCAATAGAATTCCCCTTCATGTCAACCATCCACTCCCAGGTAGCAGCATAATAACTAACTCACAGTGCTGTCACCAGGAGATATAAGGAAGATATACGCAGTGCTGCGGCTGAGGCTTTGTCAAGATGTCCGTGTTAAATCATGCCGTAGTATTCTGCCGTGGCAGATTTATGCCGGGACATAATCAGTTGTAATCACGGGAAACAAGGAGGGCGGCTACAGCTGAGAGTCGGAAAAAAAGGGCAATGGCCCACAGAATGATGCTAAAAATGGCTTTATCATGAACACACGAAGTGTAGCCCGGCAGCGGAGGACAGAAACCACCACTGCGCTGTCATATCAAACCCTTTTTAGTTGTGCGAGTGGTTGTGCTGTTTTTCTAACCATGATTTGCTTTGGTGTACCATTCCCATCTGTGTGAGGGCTGCAAGATAAACAGCTGTGCGGTGTCTTTCTAGTCTCATCTATTGTGAAGTCACAGAGGGGAAACATATTTGCTTTTGCCCTCTGCTGATGGATATTGATTGGATGAAAACAGCCCACATCTATATGCACTCTGATAGTTACCTGCTCTGAGCAACACTGCCAGTCACCTTTTGAGGTGAGCGTTTCCAGACAAGGACAAAACAAGACCTGACAACCGCGACTCAAAACATTATCACAGAGGTCATTTACTTGGTATGCTTTGGGCTCGCCAATATTATTTCTACTCTGCCGATTTTTTAATGTGCTAAAAGTGCTTTGGAGTCCAGATGGCAGGCCTTGGTTGAAAGAATCTGCTGTTTATGGCTAGACCTGAACCAATGAGGAGGACTTTATGACGTGTTAGACACCAGATTAAATAGCCGTGTCCAGGGACATGCACCCACAGGGCGTCAGCACCCTGATACTTGACACCGTGGCAGTTGATCTGTTGGCGACATGACCACATAGTTAGAGAGAGGAGACTCTATTAGTTTCTCAAGATTGGCTCAGTCAACAATATAAACTTGATTGAGAATGTGATGAAGAGGCAGAGTTATTCTTACTGTGGCCTTCCTCCTTGTGAGAAACTATTCAGCCCGTCCTCAAAGTGGTCACTGGTCAGGGAGAGACTCATGGCACGGCCAAGGTCTCGGTATGAGCAGAACCGACTCCCTGACCTCTGTAATTGAGATGCAGGAAGAATACTGCATTCGTATCAAATGAAAAACTATTTTAACGCAGACAGGAGGAGCAGTTGCCAGGGAAAATAAGTTGATCGAGGAGTTGTCTGCCCCTTGTGGTTTAGTGGTGAGACCTGCTGCCGAGTCTATGATTAGATTGAACATGCACTAATTTAGCTCAGACTTGCAGCAGAGGGATATGCTCTGTGTCAAGCAGCGGCGACATCCCAAGATAGTTGCTTGAAAAAGGCCTAATTGTTAATTTAACAAGATAGATGTGTTGTAACAGAGTGACAAGTAAAATGTGTTTTTTTTGTGTGTGTGTGAGAGAGAGAGAGAGAGATTTACCAGCTGACAGAACAGCCTGCCGAACACTGTAGATCAGCTCTGGCAGTGCTGTGAGCATGATGTGTTTTGAGACAAAAAGTTGGAGAGATAGTCTGACCACATATTTCTTTTTCTCTTTTTTTCTATTGAAAGGCAGATAGCACGTCCGGGCATCATCCCACGGCCAGATAAGAGCTTAGGCTGCTGACATTGTGCTGTTGCCAGGAGTGTGACTGCAGCTTCAAAGCCAGTGACACGTCAGCTTTTGATCTGAGAATAGGCAAGGGCATCTGAAAAACCGCTGGTCAGAGTACGGGTTCGCTAACATGTCTGTGCTGAGCTGAAAGGTGGCGCACAGCTGCCACCCAGTTAACAGAAGGGCCCATGACCCGCTTGTGTGCACACACAAACAAGACTGAGGATAAATATTGCAAGAAATACTTGGAGTATCCGCAAACACGGACGTTAAGCCCGCAAACGGCATTATCTCATTGACTCTGAAATAATTATTCTCTGTCAACATTTCTTCATGTTTGTCCGTTCAAGCTAGCCAATTACTTTTTACAGTGGGTAAACATTGTACACTATGTTCGGGCTGATTTTATTTGTGGTGGGGGTAAAAAACAGAGCGGTGGCTATGTTTGGATCATGTCACTCTCAGCTGTGAGATGAAATACATTAATGGCTTCTTTTAGCGCTCTTTGCTGCTGCATTAATCTATATTGAGGTCTGTCTGTTTGGTAAACTTCCTGTTTTCCAGTTTCTAAGGCGACAGGACAGGAAGAACAGGAGGAGAACAAGACAATAATAGATGTTGTGATTGAGCTCATATTTATACAAAAAAAAATCATATATGCAGTGGCATAAAATAATAGTAATACGATCATGCTATACAGCTCATTTCCATTTTGTTACCCGAGGAGAAAAGATGAAGACAAGAAGAAGACAGATGCTATACAGTCCAGAGACGACTGAGCAGACTCTGTTATATCACAGTTGAAAGAAAGACCAGGGGCTTTTTTTTTTCACAAAGCATTTTAGAATAGGAGACTGGTCTATGATCACGGGTCAGCTGGCCATGAAACCTTCACTTTCACTTAGGAATGTGGTAACAGAGAGAAAGACCAAGGAGAGTCATAGCGAGGGGGCCGAGAGAGAAAAAAGCGCATGAAGTAATATATGGTTCGTGACAGGAAGCAGAGAGACGAAGGAGAAAAAATATGGCTGAGGCGGAAAACTACACCTTGCTGCAGTTTTTCATCATCAAGGTTTAAAGTGATGCTTAATCATGAGTCTGTCCTGGTGTTAGCTTACTTCTAAAAGGTCAAGTCGGGTGAGATATTGTATTTTTGGCAATGTTATCAAATCCCATAAAAATACACAAAGCAATAAAGTATTAATCCTTCATTATCTCCGTAGCCAAAGCCTCATATAACACTGTATCCCCCTGTGTCATGCTGCTGCATTGTTGTCCAAAAACTATTAAAAACACATTAATTAGCTGCGCTGTTGCACTGGGTGACATGTTCCTTTATTACAATAAGAATCAGCCACTGTACTTTGTTTCGAGCCAGTCCCTCATACACAGACCTGCTGCTGTAAATACTCACCTGGGCACCAAATGTGTATTAATTCACTACTGAAAATAGTCCCCAACAGAAGCACTATTTGTATAAATACTATCTCATATTTTCCCATAAAACAAAAACGCAACCATACACATTCCGATACTATAGCTCAATTGCTTTTTTAATTAATTGTAAAACATGTTTCATTCAAACTTGACAGAAAGAATAAAACTCCCTAAACCTGTCTTGATTTGATAGTCTTTCCATTGTTCCAATGATCACCAACTCTGGTTTGGAAATATATTGACTCTACTCGCTGTTTCTTTCTGCATTTGCTTGCCTCTTTTTGCTGCTGGATTAACTCTCTGAACTAGAGTCTGACACTAAGTAGTCTCGCATAGTCAGACCTATCTCACCATACACTATGATCTCCACACATAAAAAAAATCTAAGATTAATTTGTCCAATCCTCCATACTGATTCCCACAGATGGGGTTGGGAAAATCAGAAACCAATAAAGGAGAGACTAAGTCAGTATTAAATCAGTATTAATTTGGGGCTTTTGATGGGATTTGTTGATTGAAAAATGTAAACTAATGCCAAGTGTGAGACAAATATCTAATTCTTCCAGCTAAGCCACTGAAACCCTATTGAATCTGCAAATCTCAAACATCATTTAATAACATTTGCAGTGTTTTTCATTCCTAATGTGAAGAATTACTTTAAATCAAAGACTACTGGATTGCTTGTTTTTAATTAATGTAAATTGTGTTAACCCTTTAAAACCACTTACTTATAAATTTGTAAATATCCTACTACTGTACCCAGGTGACGGAGAACCTTCATGGTCCTTAATGTGAGGCAGAATGTGTTAGATTTAGTTTATGAAGACGTCTCTAGACATGCATTTCCACGAAATTGCGGGGAACATTATATATGTCATGCCTTAAAGAAATGTAGAATATAGATGAAGTGCTGCATAAAGTAGAAGGAGAGCAAGGCCATGTTCAGCCCTGCAGGATGAGACTTCCTCACAAAGACCTTGGCGAAGCAGGAAATATAATACATTTTTCCATTCTTTACACTATTTTTGTATGAAGTAGTATAAGGAAGAACAAGGTGATACATCAAGGGGGGAGATATCACAAAAACATGCTAATACTTTTATATTGTAATTACAAGGCTTTGCAAAAAAAAGGAGAAAGATAAAATTAAGGGTATCAGGTTAAATAAAAGTGTGATACGTTAACGCCACAGTGTGCAATATTTACTCCCCCTGTGGCAGTAAGAGGAACTGCACAAACACTGATGATGCTTGCTTGTCTCCCCATGTAAATACTGACAAACAGGCACATTTTAAACACTGCACTAGCATTTTTTAAACACTGACTGTGATAACTTGTCACTCAGTTGTGTGTAAAGGTCCTGTGCTCCAGCTTTAATTGGGTTGTGGGCAAAATCAATGATCTAATTACTGTACATCCACTGCGGAAACCAAAACTTAATCTTATCTTAAGTTACTTTAAAGCCAGTCCAATATTTAGGATTCCGGCACTTTGAGGACCACAAGTTTAGTGCCATCTCATTCCAAATTTACAACATTGTAAGGTTTTTTTTGGCCATTTTATAGCTTTATTGATAGTGGAGATACAGAGAGTGACAGGGGGGAGACAGAGGGAAGACAATGCGTCCATAATTCCAATGAATTTGAGAGAAAGCAGACATCTCAAAACAATCAAGAGTGATAAATAGCATTACAGGCAAGAGGGAAAAAAATATGTGAACTTTCCCTTTAAGATGCATGTGTTGATAATGTTTTCATATGTAATTAGCTACATTTACATACCCATTAGGTCCTTTAAAGGAATGATCATAATACAAACGATCATGGCTTGCTTTCCACCCACTGCCTTGTCAGCCCTTGTTACAGAACCACAGGTATCAAACACTAATAGCACCTTTAATGTTATCAGGGATTGAAATAGCTATCGCACGTCATTAGACTTGTCATCTGTTAGGATGTCACTTTAAACAGATTCACTGTAATATCCTGATGAGGCGAACGGGGGGAGTGTCGAGTCTATGATCTCTATTGTGATTTTTTAACGAGATTGTCAACATGGTGTGTAATAGGCAAACTAATTATAATGAGAATCCCTGCAACAGACAAGCGTTCTCTCTCCTTTCTCACACGCCGTCACCATCCTGGGATGATAACATGCGCCTGATTTACCTGTTAAAACTGTTGATTGTTGTGAATTTCATTCGTTCTTATTTCATCCTCTCTCATGGCAAGTAAAGTCTATGGAGACTGATGTGAGTGTTTTCCTTTGACGTAAAAAACACATCATTAAAAACATAATTGCTTCCAATTTGAAATGTATTTTCCTATCTGTATTTCCTTCCTGGTTGCTTCCATCTGCCTTCCCATTTCTCAAAGACATAGTGCCATCTAGTGTGCACTGCAGCTGGTTGCAAGCCAGGGCTGCTTGTTGCAGTCGTATTATTTATTCATGGGCAATGCGCAATGAAGTGAGAGGCAGACTTTTCCCTCAGGCATATTTATTATTGTGCGAAAAGCCTCAACCTTTCCTCTTTATTTTTAAACATTTCTCTTTTTAAGCATCACATATTTGAGGTATTTCAGGTTTAACGAGCACTTTAATTTGGGTCCCGGTGGATTTCTCTCAGTTTTTCCCTCTCAGTGGGGAGTTTGTATAACTGCTGTGTGTTTGTTGTGGTCTGTTGAAAGAGGAAACACTGAGCGTTCAGTCACTTTTTATAAAAGATATACAGCTGCAGCTTTGTGTGTCAATACTGCACATTTTCGATTAAAGGAAGTGTAATAATAACTGACGCACTGAGAGTCTTCCAAGCCTTTTAAATAAGCGAACTCTATCTATTTTCAGTCACGTGAAACATGGCAGTCCCATGTTTAGTGGAGGTGCTAACTAAATATTTGCATTACCTAAAGGTGGGTTTGTCATTCGCGCTTTAATTTGCACGTTTCACTGCCCTGGTTTTGCCAGCAGATCCCGAGAAAAACTGTGAATCTCTTACTTGTTAAACTAAACTTAATGTGTGAGGTTTAGTCAAACATTGCCAGTCAATCTCTTGCATTGAGTGCAGCCTTGACCCTCTGGGCAGTATCAGAGCTGCTGAAGTGCTTTGGCATCAGTGTGACAGGATTAACACATCAAAAGCAGAGTCGGGGCCTACAGCAGCGTCACACAGTCAGTACAGCACCTTTCATGTTCTGCTCAGGTTCACTACAATTTCACGTAAGCCAACAGCAAGTCAGACGGAAAAAGATAATGGGGCCAACCTGCTGCTATCAGGCTTTCCCTCAGCTTCAGTGAAATATGTCAAATTCTGTGTTTGATGAAAGATTGGAGTTCAACAGGCTCAAGTCAGGAAACGATATCTGACTGTGTCACATGGCCGGGATGCAAAGGAGCATTTAAGTCTGACATTCAAGCTGAAATTATTGCTGCGAGCCTGCCTGGTCTTAACTTTTCATGATGCAAACATTCGATAGTCAACGTGGAGGGAAAATTAAACCAAAATCATTTTTTGGGGGGGAGTCAGAGAGTTAAGATGTCTCAGGGTTAAATCCCAAGATTTCTAATCCCTTTGATAAGATGTGGTAATAAGTGACGGTGGGGCAGTTTTATAATGAGTTTACAAATGAGATGTATCATGGGTAACAGAGAGTTTTTAAGGAGACTCAGTCGGGACACACAGTAGTCGACACAAATGCTGGATTTATACCTACCATCTGTCATGTGTATCACAAACTTCAAGGGAACCTTTCAGTGTCTGTATTTTCTCTACAAGGATTTATGCTAATTAGGAATATTGTTGTAGTGCTTTGAGGGCTACAGCAGAAATAAATGAATGGAGGTGTGTGGGAGGGTTGTCATCAACTGTTACAGGAAAACAGGCAATGGTCACACTGTGCTATCGTTTTTACTTATTTTCTTACTCGGGATGAATAATGTTTTATTAAAGGAATACCTCACCCCTTAAATCATCATTTGTCAGTCATGAACCCCATGTTGCCTTGAATTTATCTCCACAGTGAACAAATATTCCAAAAAATTAGGAGAAGAAGAGAATTCTCGCAGTGATATAGTTCTGCTGTTATTAAAAGCCACCCCCATTTACTTCAATTTGTCAAGAGTTTTCCAAATTTTTGAATTCTTTGTTCACTGTGGAGGCATGTGAGAAAATAACACTCATCTTCAAAAAAATGCAAGATATCACCGGGTGAGTAATTGATATATAAGTGATCAATTCTATATATGTACTGTGATCTACTGCGTATCAGGGTGTTATCATATTCTTGATTCTATTAGACTTTTGATTTTAGGGTAATGAATCAATTAAATTATTAACTTTTTTTTCAGCAATAAAGGCTCTGCCATTGTTATTAAGTCTTCATTTGTAAAGTCATTTCCATTTTTAAATTCCTCTTTAAAATGTAATGCTTCATTTCATCAAGTGGGATATACCTGCTATATACATACATTAATTAATGCTAACGACAAATGCTTAAATTCTCCTGCTTTGGATTTTGATGATTTAAATCTAAAGCTCATTATGTTTGGTTTTCCATTCACAATTGCGACTGTGACACCTCTAACTGTATGTTTATACATATGCAGCATTCCCAGCTGTAACTCCAAGGCTGCAGCTGTTATATCAGCACACAGCTTTTTTCCCGCTCCCATCTAACGACCCCTGTCTTTGCTTAGGTGGTTGACATAAAAGAGAAACTGAAGCTGTCAAAAAAATTTTGGTCCAACCTGCCTGAGGCGACGTGCGTGGAGGACAGAGTGACCGCTGGAAATGCCAGTGATGAGGAGTGCTGGAATGGACACACCAAGGGCAGGTAAGTGCACCAGTGCCTGAGGGCTAATGCAGGCTGATACAAAAGGTTACTTAGAAGTCCAAAGTCTGTTCAGACTCAAGTTAATCAGTCTAATCCTAGAATTAAGGGCCAGATTATTTGCGTTCCCTGATTTAAACTCAGCTGCGCAAGAGTTTGGCATACTTTTGTTCTCTTAAATCCTCATTCTGGTTTATAAAAATTGTTATTACTTCATTTATGGTATTATTATTTTTGCTTTTTGCATTATTTCTTTCATGTTATGGGTTCATTCTTCTTTAAAATGTGCAACCAGCATGGTACATCCCTGATAATCTGATTTCCTTTTCAAGGAAAATATTTGCACGAGCTCCCCAAATGCCCCCAGTCAAGGCAGAGGTCACAGTTAATTGATTTGTGCTACTTTTATTCATAACATCAACTGTATGATCAAAAGATGTTCAGCATTCATATTTCAAATGCTTTGCATAACCCTAAAAGCTTATCATTTAAACCTGTATATCGGTATTTCATGCAGAAGCTGCTGCTATTTTCTGTGACCAAAAAGAAAATGATACGACCAGTGGACATCAAATGTTACGTCCTCTAACCCGCTGAGATTTTCAGGAGTGTGTGTTATCCAGAGTGACCTGGGCTCATGGGAAACAAATGCTGTTGTGTGAGACGCTTTGTGGCGCGGCCTCACATGACACGCTGCTGCTTATTTATCAGACAAGAATGGAGGCAGCTGACATGTTTTCCCTGGAGAAATATTTCACAAGTATGTCAGAAAATTACCCCATAGGTCAAATTTTGCCAACAATGTTATAACCTGAAAAGGCTTTTCTCAAGTGCTGTTATAAGAATTAGGGTCATATCTTAAATTGCCTTTTTCTGTTGACTATGAGAATTCTTTGCACATGTGAGAGCTCAGGGACTGAAGTGAGATCTGTTATTTTATTTATTGACCTTTGTTTAAATAGTTAATTGTTAAATTGCTTTTTTTTTAACCTTTTTTTCTTTTTTATATTTCAGGATCTAACATTAAAACATCCAAACATATACTGTCACCTTCAACAGAGTAAAGAGAGATTTAAAAAATAAAACAGGATACAGAAGAATTAAACAAATAGTGTTCAACAGTTAGACAACAATACAATAATTATCTAGGATCAGGTATGTTTATACTCTAAACAGGTTTCCATCATTTTCTTCAAATGTGAGTTTCTGTAAGTGTTAATAATGAGTGATTTTTATTAAATACAGTACAATTCCTGTAGTTTTTGTAACCAGGTTAAATGTGTCAGTGGATCTGGATTCAGCCAATATAGTTATACATTTGCTAACTCTCTAAATAGAACACATTAAGTTTATTGTATATGTTGTATTTTTAATCTATAAGGTACTTCCCTGAAGTTCAAAAGGATGGACTGACCAACCAGTTGAATAACCCCGAGGTCGGTGTGGACATCACCCGCCCGGACACCTTCATCCGCCAGCAGATCATGGCTCTGAGGGTGATGACCAACAAGTTGAAAAACGCCTACAACGGCAATGACATCTACTTTCAAGACTCAAGTAAGCAGTTTGCCCCGCATGCACCAGACAACATGCTACTTTTTGTCTCAAGGCAGGTAATGCATTTTTAGTGTTGACTGGTTGGTCGAGTTCATGCCCCAAATTGTCACTCATCTTGAGAAGCTGTCCACTTTGAAATACTGCATAACCTTGAGGTGAGGTAATCACCGTCAGTAAACAGGAGGTACTGAAAGAGCAAATAACCAACACAGGCAGCGTGTAAAAAAACATAACACAACACCAACAGGTCCAGTAATCACCAAGGTATGTGAACAGCTGATGAGGATTGTTATGGAAAAATTTGCAGGCAGTGAACTGGGTGTGCAGTATTCTTTATTTACATTTATTTTAAAAGCCTGTTAATCACAGATTTAGAATTTGGTTCAACATTCATATGGGGATTTACAAACAGATACAGACATTACATACAGACATACAGGCATTTTACTGTTAAACCTCCTTTCCGTTTTTTTTTTTCACAACTTGGAGGCAGTGGATACAAGCACACACATGCTGTATTACTCACTTTGAAGCAAATATAGTGAGCTTGTGAGCAAATAACAGATAAAAAAGCAGTATTATCATTATTTGGAACTTATGTCCTCTTCACCAAGAGTTGCTAATTTTCTCTGTTTCGGGCCTCCACCACCTTCGGTATATAAAGATGGACGATGTCACCTCTTCTTCTCGCTGTACAAAAATTGAGCCAAAATATCACAAATACAGGGGCTGCCATCTTGCACTGGTGACTTAATTTGAAGCCAGTAGTGATCGGGCGTGGAACCATGGCATCGAGGTCCTGCAAATACACAAACAAAAAACGATATATTTACAGGCATGCAATATAATGACGGAAACCCTGTGTTCACTATTGTGAACAACATTAAATTCATATAAGTATGATATTGAACTTCATATAAAATACATGCAATTGTAAAATCTGGATCCTTTATTGACAAATGTTACATTTCAGTGGTGTGCTCACTCTGGCTTGTGTTTTGTTGTGGTGTTGCAGGCGATGAAGGGAGCGGCTCAGGCAGTGGCAGCGGCTGCACAGAGGTCTGCCCCACAGACATGGACGGCATCGCCACCGAAGCCCCGGTGGTGGAAGCCGACCGGAGCGGGCCTGTGGATGACTCTGCCCCGCTCCGTGCACCCTCTGTAGCCCTGCCAACCATTCTGGCCCTCTCAGCCTTGGCACTCCACCGACAATGGAGATAATGCTGGAGGAACCGGCTAAACATGGACAGCAGGGTTTTCTTTTTTTTCTTTTTTGCAGTTTTTGTATTCAGGCAGATTGGAGCTACAGTCAAGCAGACAGAATTCAGGCTGCCAGCCTGGAGGCTAGAGGAGTCTGCTCTGAAAAAGAGAGCAGTCATGCATCATGATTTCCCACTTTCCCAAAGATCGTGCAGTGCCATCCTTAGACTTGACATTTTATGGCATCACTTCACCATCTAACACTGATGCCGACCCAACAAACTCTGCTTCAGAGATTTCTTGCACATATGGCAGGTATTAATGTAGGTCTCCATGTGGAAAAATATAACACGCACTTTGATTGTTTTGATTTTTTTAATGCAAAAATTGTTTGTGTGTTGAAAAATGTTGAGAATACGGTTATTTGATGCACCTAAAAGAGGCACGATAGGTTTAATATATGTTTCACATTTTATTTTGAAACAAAAGTGTTTTGACAGAAAATTCAGGAACATGTGGTTTCCACCTCAAATTTTGATTGAATCCTTGTTCCATTGCCATTAAATCATGTGCCAATTATTGATTTATGATGGGAAGCGGTTGAATATTCATCAAAGTCATCATAAATTCATATTTGTTTTTAGATCAGATGCAGCCACTGAATGATGTCGTTTCTCGTTATGTTTCACAGTCATTTCAACCGTGACATTTGGCAAAATTGTAGGTTAAGTGTATGATGGGTTGGTCATGGATCTGCTCTGTTCAACAGCCGCTTTGTGCTCAAACATTTTGTTAAAAGGGATAAGATTGACATTTTTATATACTCATTTGCCTTGCAACAAATGTGCTATCTGCAGAATATTCTCATATCATGCTGGTTTCTTAAGCTTAGCTTCAGGAGTCGACAGCCTGGACAGAATTACTATGGAGCGATTAGTGACACAGAGAAGTGCCATCAAGGTAAAGTAATGTCATCACAGTGATGCTGGTTCTGTAGTGTTGTGGGGTGTCAGAAGTCGTGGTGTGTAATTAATTAAATAATATCAGTGAGGGCTAAATAAATTGTAATACTCACTAATATATGAAGATTAATTGATATTATTTCTGTTATTTTTTCATCAGTAAGGGTTCTCGTCTCCATTAAGTAAGTCGTCACAGTGTCCGCTTCCATCTAACCTCTTGATAGTTTATTTTACCTGTATGCAAAGACATACAATAAGGAAACACAAATTAGCCATTTTAAAAAGGTATTTAAATGTTCTTAAAGGGACAGTTCACCCAATCTAAAACAATACATATTATTCCTCCTGACTGGTGTACTATTCATCAGTCTCCATTGTTTTGAGTGTTCTATATCTGCTTTCTCTCAAATATAATGGAACCTTGTGGTATTTCACTTGTGAAAATACAGAGACTCAAAAGCAAAGTTTCTTTCCAGAGACCATGACCTGGTTACTCAAGACCTTGTCGTGAGCAGTTTCATTCAGGAACTATTTTCTTTGTTGTATAGTTCCAACATGAAACTTCTCACAAGGTCTTTGAATTATCTTGAGTAAGAGGTCATGATTCCTGAAAGAAACATTGGCATCGGACATACGGACCTTCACTTGGTATGCTCAAAGCAACAAAAGCCATACAATTCAGTTCCAAAGATGTACTTTTGATACTGTGGTGAACTGTCCTTTTAAAACATCCTTTTACGCACTCTGCCGACATTATAAAACCTTGCAAAGGCACAGTTATGTAAAATCATGCCTTTTTCTATATATGTGTAAATGTTACTGGAACTGTAGGAAAGTCACACCAATTCAGTACAGAATCACCATCACAGATGGGCATTTCATATAATATATATTATATTAAATACAATTTAAGTTACTTTTACAAATAATGAATTAACAGTGATTTGAGCTTAAAGCAGTTTATTCTGCATCCTCAGAATATTCCACAAGTATTTCCACAAATATTACACTTTTTTTTTTAAATCCAGGAATCCTGGATTTGCATGAAGAGTAACCAAAAAAAGTGCCACCTTTGCATATGTGATTGAATAGCCAAAGCTTATCCTGCAACTGCTTTCACAGTTTGGATAAAATAGCCATTAAAATGTGCACCGTAGTGTTAAAAAAAGCTGCAAAAGTGAAATACTGTCAGACAGTTGTGAGAAGTTAAGTGTCGCTATTTCTCCAAATGTATTACTACAGGAATTATTAAAAGAAGAAGTAGAAAACAGCACACAGTGGTTACTGGAAATGCAAAGAAAGGGTCCCTAAATTTATCTGTAAAGCTTGAATGGTTATGTCTGCAGCACAGACAGGCTGGAAGCCGACCACAGTCACCTGTGAAATGAGAATCTGTGGAGACCGGACAGGCCTGAATGCTTCAGTGAAGCTCCTCAGTAGAGCGTACTTACAGAGAATGTGAGAGGCCTGGCACTGCTGAGGGGGGCGGACAAAACCAGCCTGTATTTACGTCCACTGTTCTCTGAGAGCCCGTCAGCTCCATAACCACCAGGCCAGCTAAGCTTACATATCCAAGGAATTAACCAGTCTTATTCCCATTGCAGTATATCAGTGAATATTTGTTGAGCTTTTCTTTATTGCATTTAAGTCAGCATTTGCATCCACATTGCAAGAATGAAAATATAGAGGAAAATATGTCAAATGTGTCATTTAAAAGGATTCTTTATTATGAATATTGATCTTACAGGATGCCCTTTTTATGTTTTGTATCATTGAACTTTTAATGGTAATATTTTTGCAATAAAATATTGAAAATGGATGTCTGCTCAGACACATTATCTGAAAAATATAATTAGCAGGAGATGCTGTAAGTCAACATTTTTTACAATCGGTGCATTTCAGTGTGAAGTCAAATCCTCGTGAGGTGAAGTTTGCTCGGAGTTTGGATGTTTTTCAAACTGAGAGGGATGAAGAACTAGTTGAGAAATATGCCTTATTGTTTTCCAGTGCAATTAAGATGATTGCATTTGTGTTTTGTTACTGTTCTTGAGAATAAATATTTATTAAAAACATTCCAATAGATTTGTATTTGTGGTGCATAAACATGGAAATGGGGTGAGCTCACTAAATCGATCGTTAAAATATACAATCATTTTGATTGGTCTTGGGCAGTTTCTGTCCATATTCATTTAATGGATATTACATGATTTACATAATTGTTCTTTTATGAAATTAGATTTATTATCTAAAAGTACAGGTGTAGCTCAGATACAGGATTAATATCTTCCTCTTGCATCACAGTGGGGCCTACAGAACATTGGTGATTGGCTGCTCCGTCTCTCTCAGGTATGTGTAAGTACTGAAGTGTGTTTCAGAACAACAGGGGGAAATCTAGGCTTCCTCTGTGTATTTTCTATTTGTGAAGTCTGCTTTTATCAGAGGTTCAAAGCCTCTGTTTCTCCGTTGACGCAGGTAGAGCACAAAGATAAGGAGAAGCACCAGGAGACCGATGAAGACTCCCCCCAGAGTGGAGCCCAGCACAAACACGCCCGGCCCTCCATCTGCTTCTGAAAAGATGAAGCACAGGTGGAGATATTCATAGAAACTTTTTTTTTTATGCAGGAGAAATAAAATGAAATGTCAATCATGTAAAATACAATGTTTAAAATGGGGAACTGATATGTTTGATGAGGCTGTAAACGACATCAGTGACTCAAAATTGCTCAGCTATTGACTGATACTGATACCTATGGTTTGCAACAAAACCTCCTCAACAAATGGCAACTTAAGAACATGCAACTACCCAACAATGGTAGCCAATGCCAGTATGAGGGAAGTATTTTTTTAAGCTGGAAAAAAATTGTTAAGCAGGATGATGACAGTATTTTCAACCACAATCTAATTCATTCACAAGTATGCCAGATTCCCCTAATATATCTGAGAAGTTTGACTTATGTCACTCATAGGTTTAAAGGAATAGTTTCAGATTTTGTTGTACACAATAAACAAAGATAAGCCTTGAATAAATGTGTGAATTATTTAACTTTAGAGGTACTATTTAGCAATTTTTCTTTGGATAGAGCCAGGTTAGCTGTTTGCCTCTGTTTCCAATCTTAGGCTATGCTAAGCTAAGCTAACCTAGCCTCTAATTTTGGACTCACACCAAAAAACAGCCGTTTAGGTTGTCTGTGCAAGCTGCTTATGACGACTATTATTAGCATATGTTGTCAGGTGGCGACCTCTAGTGGTCGTTGTATTTACAACGGGAGCAAATGAGGAAGTGAAAAGGACTTTCATGATGTCTATCTTTTTAGCTTCCACACATAACGTAAGAAACAAAGGATTTGAACCCGTTAATTACATTAACTATGTCATGTAATTCTTTCAACCCAGAACATGATGTGTTGTAAGAGTCAACGTTTTATTTACTCTCAGCAATGAATAAACTTATTTCCTGAAATGTAAAACTATTCCTTTAAGCTAGGGTAATTCATTTAACATTTGCTCACCATCCAGGGCGATAGCATAGGAGTATCCCAGCTGGTCAGATGTAACGTAAATCTCCTCGTTGGTGATCGGAGGGAAGAAAGGAACCATGTTGTAGTCCCTGTTGTGACCAATGGGGGCCATCTCATCTGGGTAGGTGGCGTTGGAGGGAACAAACCTTCTCATCCACTCATCAAAGATGGCATCAGTGAAGGCGTGGAGCAACTGCAGGGTAAACAACCGGGAACACCATGGTGATTTTAACAAAGGCAGCTCTACTGCGGTATTTCAGGGTAAACCATGAAATTAGAATCTGACCAGAAAGATGGGGTCGTTGGCTGCAGAGTGAGACAAAGCGCTGGTTCCATTGAGCATGGAGTGGACGAGGTTATGAAGGTTGTTGACCGATTCATCAAGTTCTCCATCTGGTTTATCGTACCCTTCAAGAGCATTTCTGTTAGTCACAAAGCACAAAGACTGTCATTGTAAAGAAAATAGGCCAAATAGAGGAGAGGAGAAGAAATAACGTTATACATTTCCAAATGATTATTGATTGTAAAGTCGTACCTGAAACTGAAGGAGGAGTTGGTGAAGTACGGAGGGCTGTCGAAGTCTCTGATCCCAAGACAACTTCTGACGTCGGTCATGGTGGGCAGAGACGCGTTGGCTCTCTCCATTATCCCTCTCTGGATGGGACCCTCACTGGTGCCATTACAAAGAGTCACCAGGCGATTGTACTCATCCAAACTGAAAAATAATGAAATCATTTCAATATTACAATGCAATTTCCACCATTAAAAACACCCAATAAACTGTTTCCCCTCCCGTCAGTATTTTGTGCTGACCTGTCACACACCACCCCCCATCTGGAGAATCTGGACTGGTTGCTGATGAGGGACGGGTTGTCTGGGTTTCGGCCCCCCAGCAGAGAGTCGGTACACACATCACAATCAGTTTGCCCCGTGGCAAAGTTCCAGTAAGGGACTGCAAAGTTCTCATTGCCGGTCAGTCTCTGCAGGGAACAAACACATTTCAGAGATATTAGTTTATTTGTATTTTGGTCAAACTTGACCCCAATGATTGCATGATTTTCTCCTATTTATGTTTTCAAGTCATTTGAGATTATAGAAAGCCTGAAGATCTGTACATCATTTGGGAAAAACATGGAAATTGCCATGGGGAAAAATCATCCTGTAGACCTTACAACCTGTTTTGTGTCTAATTATTCTCTTGCTGTCTTCATCATTCTGATACAGTAAGTTTACTACACTGGAGAAGGATTCACAAAATGTTTAAATCTACATTTGAATCCATCATCCATCCATTTTTTCAACACTCTGAATAGAATATTGGGCAAACTGAAGACCATTCACTCAATTATATAAGATATCTTAGGCATAGCATATAGTAGTACTAGTAGTACTAGTAGTAGTACTGTAATAGTCCTAATAGATATCAGACAGTCATGTAGCAATTATTGATATTTAACAATAGCTCAATTTATGATATGCACTTAAGACAATAAAAAGATACCGGAATTAGTATTATAACATATTTTCAGAAGATACCTGTAACTCTCTCTCCAAGCTGAGCAGGTGATACCTGTGCCAGGTGATGAATGCTGGTCCTTTGTGTGAGAAATCGATGGCTTTGAAGGGACGACCCGGACCTACAGGGAAACCAAGTGTGATCACAGGCAATTAGGTGCACATTAAACACTATTTTATGTCAAATAAACATCTTTTTACAATTTATTCCTGAAACATGGCGACAAAGCTGTTGACAGCATTTTCTGATTTACAAAGTGATGTAAAAAGATGTCTTAATTTTCCGATGGAAAAAGCTTTGAAAATGAAACATGAGTTTAAACCTGGCCCGATGCAATGTTCAGAAAATATACACAAATAAGCGCACATTTAATAAAATAATGCTTTGTTTGCATACTTAAACAAAGCATTTTACAAAACCTGGCACATAAAAAGTATTTTTTTTTCCTTTTATTGTTTTCATTACTTATTAACTAACATCTTATAACTAAACACAATTTTAAAGGCATGTATTTTCAATTATGATCAGCTTTTAAAGATTTTAAAAACAACTGCTTGCATTTTATAATTGCAAGCCTGAATTCAAATGTTTAGTTTAAGTTCTGATCATATTATTTGGAAATGCCTTGGTAAAAAAAGACTAACTTTGATAAATGGTGATGTTCCCATTAATATATTCAAATGTTATTATATTCCTAAAAGTTTAGGTCATTTACCCAGAAGAGTGTCTCGGACAGAGTAATAATGTTGCCAGACAAAGAAGTCGTAGATGGAGATGTTGGCAAACTGGGGCTCGGTTCCATTTGGTCCCAGGAGTCCCAGCCAGTGCTGGGTGGCGATCACGTAGTCTGGGTGGGTTGTGGTCTTAGATCGTTCCAGGACATCGAGGAACTCCTGCAGCTCTGCGGGCGTCAGGGAGTGGATGTTCTTCCGTACCACGGGGGCTTTCCTCTGGTCACAGTTTGGTCCAGTCCAGCCAAACTTACACTGACCACAGTCAAACCCTGCAAAGTTACCTGCAGCACAGAGAGAAAATGTGTCACACCATGCTGAAGATCCAGGGCGATCCACTATCTATTAAATCAACTTAATCAAAGTGACTCACCAGTGCATCTGCAAGTCTGATTGAAGAATTTGGTGGGCCACCTCTCCCTGTCATCCACATTTCTCAGTCTGTACGGTCCTCCCCAGGGTTTGTTGTCGACTCGAACAGCCAAGCAGCTTCCTCTCCCCGACAGAGAGCCGCACACATTAGCTGGATCCGACCCCAGAGCAGGGCAGCACTGCTTGGACACGATCCCCTCCACCGTGCAGCACACTCGAGGAAACTGAGCCTCTGCAGGCTCAGTCCACAGGAGCAAACAAAGAAGCCCGAGACCCAGAGCGTTCTTCATATTTCACCTGTTTGTTTCCTCCAGTCAGTGGTGATAAATCAGCTTGTACATCAACTTTCAGCAGTAATGCGGCCAATTAGTTCCCCCAGAGGAGTGTGGAATCTCAGTCTTCTACGGTCCCCAGCTGTGTATCTTTCAAATTAGATTCAGTGATAGTTTTAACATCTGTGGAAACAACACTTAAAGCCAATTCATGTTGTGTTCCAGTTGGTTACATGCACATTAAGAAAGCCTCTAATTTCTGTTCTTGCTTTTGTAGAGCTGAGGAGGATTAAGCCTTCGGTCTTGTGATCATCACCTGACAGCAGAGCTGTGAGCTGGATGAATACCAAGGAACTGCCTGCAGGGTCTATACAGACTTGTATGGCCACTTAATACCACAAGACTAAAGTGTGCTTGATTCATTTTTACGTTGAGTAAATCAAAGAAAAATTAAGAGATAAAACAGTCTCATTTGCCTCAAAGAGAGACTGTACAGCCTCCAGCGCATTTGAAATGGGTCAAATACTAAATAAATATGTATTTATGTGTGAACAAACACCATTTTATGATAATTCTGCTAACACATTTGAATTCTAAACTTTGTCTCAAAAGAAATTACATTTGTTCAGTCTTTCTCTGCCAAACTGTCTGAGAAAATCAGCTTTTGAGTCCGAGCCCCTACTGTAAATCTGTTATGTAAATTTTGATGGGGGATTAATCACTTTAATCCAGCCAGAAGTTACATTTTTCAGAGTTTTGTGAAGCTTGTTATTGTAGTGGGGGGTATTCTCATCTTTTTGTGCCACTTATCAAACTTTTCACCCCAGGTCTCAGCTGACACTGTGTGCTGTGCATGTGAGGAGAGACACTTTTTTCATCATGTGCTTACATTTTTATAAATGATCCATCTTGAAACATGCAGCAAAGTTATCTCCATGTAGTCAAACATGCTCCTGTACTTTTATCTAGCAACTAAAGTCTCTTTTCAGATTGAGATTTAACACCAAAAATATGATACATTTATAAAACACACTGGCTGGTGAGCCCTTTAGAAACTAAAGTGTGTAGTTGGGCCTAAACGCTGGTACGGTTCTTTAAGAACAAGGAGCTCAAAGTTTCTTTGAAAGAGTCTGAAACTGCTCGAAGGCCCTTAAGGCAGAATATTCCTCCTCTGTTAGTAATTGATAATAATCTCAACTGCGTCAAAGAGTTCTTCAAATAAACTGAGTGGAAGATAGTGAGGATACATGATTTCATGTGACTCAGGGTCTCATTCATCATTCCCAGGTGGACGAGTAGCACGTACACAGTTTTAGTGAATTAGCTCTGTTGCATTATCATCTCTGTGCATTTTGAATGATATTTGTTGTTTTAATGTAGCTTTTGCACCCCTTACCAAATATGGTTCTTGTAGAATAATTCATCAGGACGAGTAAAGATTAAAAAAAAATCATTCATCTAAGTTATTTTAAAGGTCAAATCCATCACTACACACAACAACATGAGGTGTTTTAGTATGAAGTCAGTCAGGCCACCAGAAGCCTCCAGAACAGCTTCAATGCTTATTGCCAAGTCTGTGGAACTCTATTGTAATGATGGACACCATTACTAGAGATATCCCCTCATTTATTCATATAAACTTGATTCGATCAGGTATTCTCATTGAGATCACAATGTTTTTTGCAAGAGAGGCCAAGAGAGTATTTCAGAAGGAAAGAAACACAGCTCGAAATAACAAAAGGGCATATCCCGTGCAATCTGAAATAATCATTAGAAAACTGAATGATTCATTCATTCACCTTGACTTGCTCCTTGGCTGGAGCCGTTCAACCAACAGGTCACCAGACTATCACAGGACAGAAACACAGAGACATTCACGCTCTCATTCACTCCTACAGGCAATACAGAGTCACTAATTAAACCTAAGCTGCATGTTTTTGGACTGTTGGATGAAGCTGGAGGACCAGGAGAGAACATGTTAACTCCAATCCAACTTTATTTATAAAGCCCTTTAAAACAACCACAGAGGGGCCAAAGTGCTGTACAGATAGATAAATAAACAACACTATAAACAAAATAAAAAATGCATAAAATAACATAAAAACTCCAGACAGAAGAGCCACAAGCCAGATACAAACCTGACTGTGAGGCGAAAGTGCTAACCACTACACCACCGTGAAGCCAAACTGAATCACAATCATACATCAACTTAAAGCGCCGTTATTACTTCTCCTTTTTCTCGTGTTATGTTGTACTGCGGTTCTGCGTGTGGTTTGTCGTACCCCAGCAGACTGATGTTAGTGGGTACATTCAGTGCTACATATTTGCTACTGTTTACTTGGCAATATATTGTCTCCATCAACATTAAAAAGAACATTAAAAAAGGGGATTCGTTCAGGTCTCAGTGTCTTGATATGAAGGTGGACAATCTCCAGAACAAGATATTGCTTTGAAACACATGATGGGGTGGGACAGGATTATTTAATGAAATGTTTGTTTGTTTTACTCTGATCCAGAAGCTTGTGACAAGACTCGAAAGGGTAGATATAGCTGTTAGGTTCCTAGAAATTTTGGAAAAGGCAGCCCTGCTTTACTTTGTCTGTATATTCACATTTGAGCATCCATGAGATTGGACTTGTGACTCAAAGCCAGAATCGTCATTTCCTCTGTGTTTTCGTCAGCAGTCATGATGTTAGGGGATGATCTCGGTGTATGGACTTGGTTCTCACTACCCTCTAGGTATAAATACTGTATGATTCAGCTGGAGTTTTCTTTAAGCAGCCTTTGTTCAGGAGCAGGCGCTCCACACCCATCAAAGAAGCTTTATAGTGGGAGAAACTCCTGATGCTTTGTCTCTTTGACTCCACACTCCTGATGCATTCCAGTGGGCCGGCATGTGACTGCTGACAGCTTAAGTACAGTTATTAAGGGGAGTCTGTATTCCTGCACGGCAATGAGAAAGTTGTGGTGTTTTCTAAAGGCTTTTACTTAATGCTGTTGTTAGGAAAGTTATAAATTGATGATTGCCATATGCAAATTATAAATGGGGGTAAATTGAGAGATACATTTGGAAATTTGTCACCTTTTTAATACATTTTTTTTATAATGTTATAAATGACACATCAGTTGTTCTCAGTCAGGGGTCTGGGAATTACAAGAATATTTCATATTTTTTTACATTACTAGGTTGAGAACCAAAGCTTAGCAATAATACTTCAGTCAAAAAAAGCATTTTTTTTGCCTTATTCCTTCATTTATATAAGCATTTGATATTTACTGTAAATAACAGTTGGATTTTGATATAATAAATACAATCCCAGAGTCTGAATCTGAATTTATCCATAGAAAAAAAAATCCCATTAAATCCTCCTATTGGGTCATTTTATCACAGAAAAAGTGAAGAATGCGATTAGAACCAGAGTGGGTACGTAGAGCAGACATAAACACGGCCTCATGAGAAAACTCATGTGTGACCACCGAGTCTTTTACACAACAGGCCGTGTGAGGTTCACTGCACTCAACAGGATTAGAGCAGAATTCCTGGAAGGAGTCGGATGGAATGTCGCTATAGAAATGTTTTCACATTTATGTCAGTAAAAATTACAATTTTTTTAAAAAAAAAAGAAACATTTAGGAGTGCGTGAGTGAGGGGGGATGAATGCTCAGGCCCAGGGTGTGTCTGATGCTAATGAATTTACAGATTGTTCCTTACAGTCATGGCTCGGGATGCTGGAGAATTTGATGTTTTGCGTGCAGACAAGCATAATCCATAAATTGAATTAAAGAGAAGATAAAAATCATATGTTGGCAAATCCAAAACAAAATATACCTGCTTAAAGGTTTAGAAAACTAATTTAGGGAAGAAAAAAATATAAGTAAATGTGCATCAAAGAGCGGCTTTAATCAAACTGGTGCATGTGAACATAACACACACTGCAAGCCTGTATTACAGTTGTACAGTAACAGTTTGGATTTTACATGCATTCCTTATATTTGAAGCTTTTTTTTTGCTTAAAAAAGGTGAGGTTCATCCCTAATTCCCAAATATTTGGAACACTGTGTCAAAAAAAAAATTAAAACAGAATGTCTCAAATTATGTGTATTTTTATTTTTAAAAAATACTAGTTTGTCAGCTGTTTTTGTACAATTAAATATATAAATTATCAATTATCACATTCTGTTTTATTATATTTAAGGCAATGTCCCAACTTTTTTGGTATTGGAATTGTATTAGCAGCTAAATATTATTATAATATAGTATTATTTTGGGCCATGTTTTTTTTTTAGGATTGATCTTATTTAGTAATGTATCTAAAATAATACAAATTCCAATAACACTGAACCGACCCAATGATCTAACAGTCAATAATCAACCTGCATTCTGAAAATCTGTTGCATAAATATCCATGTAAATGTATCTAAACATGATGATTAATCTCACAGATTTTTGCTTCCATTATTTGAGCTGCTACTGCACATTTCTTCTGCCTAAAAGTGACTTCTTGGAAAATGTGTAAATAAACAGAATCCATTATTCCTGCTGAAACACAGGATGGTGCCAGAGAGCCGTGAAGAAACAAGCTGCCACATATAATGGCATGATTGTGTGCCTGACATTTATTTTAAAGGATGATGGGTCTCATCTAAAAAATACATTTTATATGGCAACTTCTAATCAGTTTTGGAAAATGTTAGAATAATAAAAGAACATCAGGGAACTATATATTATACATTATTTTATTTTTTAAGAAATAGTGGCAAAAAAACAGATTCTGATTTGCATTCACTTAGCAGTTATAAAACTCATCTATTAACTATCTTTTTATATGGTGTCCCTCTTCCCAGGTTCAACATAATGATGTGGATAATAGCCCATAATGAACAGGACAAATGAAAGCACTCTGTTAATAGTTTTTCAAAGAGAAACAGGTGAAATCATCTACTTGTTTCCATGTGGATGGAGACAAGCATCCATTTTCTTGACAGCTTTGTGAGTATTGCACTTAACACCTTACCCACTCTGCATGTTTTACAGGAACATGTGCGCGCTGAATAAGAGAAGGCCTTTGAAATTTTTAATTGAAGCCACTTGAGTTACATTTAAACAGGAGAGCTCAGCGTCCTAGAAACTGGTTGAAAGCAACCGATCCACATGTTTTTGCTTGTTTTTATTATTTCATTAATAATGTCATGTAATGTGAGCAGCCATTCGACGGCCCCTGCTGGGCTTTGGGGTTTCTCCTCCATATTCATATTTAGTGTAAATGAGCACATACCAACTCTAATGCTTTTTGTAAAAATGCACATAAACTTAAGTGTTACAAAACAGAGGAGAACAGACCACGGGTCACGTAATGTTGTGAGGGTTTAGCCTCACATTATCTATCAAACAGGTTATATGAAATGGTTTAAAGATTTCAAAATAAAAGCTGCCTTACGAGTTTAAAACCATAGAACATGTATTATGATCACCTGTAAATTACAAAATGTCTCGCAATGCTTTTATGACATCTAAACAGCAAGCTAATTACTGAATAAAATACTTCTAAAACTAACTGATGTTAGTATTAGAGATAAAAATAAATAAATTGTATTATTCTACTCTATATTCTATTAGGAAACACTGAAGTTAGTCTGATTACTCTCCCCTTTCTTGTTTTTCAATTTTTAACATTTATAGCACATTTTTTCGGTTTATATTTCATGACCACACTCGTTTGTGGTGTTTTAGTTATATTTTCTGATATTAGACGGACATTTTTAGTTTCAGACTTTTGCCCTTTTTTGTGCATAAAGAAGCCACAAATTAGCTCCTTAAAAATGCGCTGTGCAAATATTAAGAGTACTTGAGTAGCTGTGACAGTACGCCTCCTTTGCATCCACTCTGACAGTACATTGTAGTGTGAGAGAGTGACAGAGTGCAGACAGAGCGCGAGATGCTGCAGTGTCTGCAGACAATAGCAGGGGGGCAGTGTTGCTGTTTCTGCTGGCCCTGGTTCACTGGAATGACTGGCCCCTAACAGTTTGCATTTCCTTCAGGATGATCCAAGAAATATGCCATGAAATAGTCTAGGATTGGACATCTTTGTACTTTAACTGTCACCATTTCAAATCTCAACCATGCCAAGCGGTGACTGACAGTATATACAGTGGGCTGGGTGGTATGCAGCCGTATGAAATGACTAGCCTGCATAGAGTTTTAATCCTCTTTAAGACTCCTATCCATCTCCAAATTAATATCTAGGGGCCACATATCCCTCTGCACTAGTTTGTACTTGTATAACCCACTTCTCTTGCAAACTGATCAAATTATTCACTGGAAAATAAGATTAATAGTTATGCTCGGAAACATGCTCCAGGTCAATTATTTGGGAGATTCCGATGATATACTCATTACACTATAAAGCCAATTCAAGGACGAGCAGCATGAAGAACAAGTGTGTTGTAGATTAATTGCCATTAAAGGTCAACATGCGTTCAAATTGCAGAAGATGCTATCCGCTTCCATGTGTAAGAAGTGCGCGGTATATGGGAAACTTATAACGCTCATTACATGCATTTAAATGCATCTGTCCTAATTACTAATCAGGCTCTTGTACCATTAGAGATGGAAATTAGAAATACAAAACAGACCCCTGGGCATCATTCGCTCAGAATATATTAGATTTTTCTTTATTTCTTGGCATTTTGAAAAAGAAAACCCTGGAAACTTTTCTTAAATATTACATTTTAGAAGCAAGAGTCTGACTTTACTATCACTTAAGCTAAAATCTCTAGCAGCGTGCCGCACTAAAGAACTATTGTTTGTGAATATAACAGAGTAGTGTGATATATTTTTGTTCACAAACAACAAAAAAAACTAAACATCTGGCTTCTAAAAAACAAAACTATACTGTTTATTTTGCTATGCCCCAATCAGAATATTGGCTAGACCCTTCAGTGATTCTTTCTTCAGTGATTCCCGCCCACCTCTCTGGCAGCTTACCGATTTACATTTGAGCATAATGCAGGCATTAGAGGAGGCACAAGGCAGCCCTGATAAGTTACAAAGTGCTCCAGGGGTAAACCTCGTAAGAGAGGGTTTGGAGTTATTTACAGCGTTCAAATCCTTCAAAAATTCATGTCTGGAGGATGAGATTGGTTTTGCAGTTGATGCTTTGCACACAAAGCAAACACAATGCATATGGAGGGTGTTTAGCTGTAAATGACCAAATGACATTAATTCTAATTGACTGATCTCATCCCATGCTTAGGACCAGTGTGTGTGATACTGCTCAGGACACAAGGGTCCTGTCAAGGCACAATGTTACACACAAAGCAACAAAACAGAAACACTAAGAGTGGCTTAAGAAATGAGGAACACAGAGGACTAAAAATGATTTTTAAATGCAATTTAATTTTCAATGAAGCAATACTTAAGTTGTATGGCATTTTCTATTCAAAGATATGTTTTGATTGTGCAATTCTCATAATAAGAGTGCTCAAAAATTGCAAAGGCATTACAAAGGAGGTTAAAGGCAATGGAATTCCTTCTTATCACGAATGCTTTCTGTACAGTTGTTCCATTTGAAATGCATTTAATTGCAAATAGAAAAGAAGAGAGAAAGCCAACAATGCGAGGGTCTGGAGCATTTTTCTCGTCTGCTTTGAGTGAGCGTATTCAAATCTAAGCGGGCAGACAATGAAGGAAAGGAATCGTGCTCTGAATAGCCTCTCTCTCTCTCCTTTTCATTCCCAGGCCAATTCACAGCCTTCCTCTTCTCTGCTGTTAGGGGCGGGCTTTGCACTCGCAGCTCAAACTTCCTCTGTAGAACAACACCTGATAGTAGAAGCTGCACACATGCAGTCACTATTCATCATAAGAGCCCTACGTGGGAGGCTGGGGTCTTCTGTAAATGCCGTCTGCGACAACCTTCACGACATACTTGGAGTCCATGTTGTGCTTTCACAGAGCTGTTCACCCACTTGTTTGACAAGGATGCTGCTCCTCGCTCACATCAGGCTCTGCCAGGCCCCCTTTCCCTCTAAAGCCATGGCCAAGCCTTGACCCGGGATCCCTCTCCCCGCGCTCGTCTCCACCGAGGGGAGGAGTATCTGAGGATCACGGGGCACAAAGTGCTCGAAGCCTGTGTCTTTGTTGGGGCGAGCAGGGAGAGAACTCCCCCAGCAGATATGCTGACAGTCTCACGGGAGCAAGAGAAGAAGTTGAAGCAAGAAAGTGCACCCTTCAAACTTTCCAGTGCAGTGCTAGGAATTCTATTTTTTCTCAACAAAGATTTATACATATTTATACAAGCCCAAATACTGATAGGAAGGTGGTAGGGAAAAAAAATCTTGGAATTGCAGAGGTAAACTATATGTAAATGCCATAAAGTAATAGACTTGTAGTGCAAATCACACCATTTTATCTTTAATTTTGCTTTCGTACCCTCCCCACTCCCCCCCCCCATCCTCTTTCCTCTGGCTTAAAGGTGCATCAGAGATATGCATTTAAGCATATTCAGAACACGGGGCGTGAAATTAAATGTGTGGCAGAGTGAGAAAAATATACAGACGCTGGAGATGCCTTAAAAATAGTCATTTATGCAGATGGAGAGGAGTGAAATCATTTGCAATGGGATGACCCTCTCTCCAAGCATTTCTCCCCTCACTGTTCTTCCCTAATCTTGCACTGTATCTTCATTTTTCATTGAACTCGCCAGTTTGCTGCTAAGCAGCCTTGTAGATAAGGCAAAGTGCTAAAAGGAGACGACAGAAGGAGCTCAGTGGGCCCGTTTCTATTGCACTTTCACCCAAGGCAATGGGCAGAATTTAACGGATTCCTTCCAACATATGTTTTTGCCAGATAAGTAAACAGTGTGTGTCGGAAATGAAAAAAAAGCATTTGCAATTTAATGACATTACAGCTCCCAGCTTAGCCCGCCGTGCTGCGAGGCGAGGAGCAGAGAAAGGGGAGAGCGGAAGAATGGAACCGGGTGTCATCAATGTTTTTTTTTTCTTTTCCCTTGCAAGAAGCAGCACTGAATTCTTCTTATTCTTTTCAAACCCCTTCCCTTCTCCATCCTTTCCTGCTATTTTGTTCTCTTGCCCATAGTTTCCTCGCCTTTGTCGGAATGAAATTATCTATTATTTTATTCAGAAAACTTGCCATCCCCTGCCATTCTACCCTCTCCAACATCTGATTCTCTCAGATTTTCTGAGCTAAAAACACATCTACCCTGGCCACGGGTGCTCTCTCTCTCTCTCTCTCTCTCTCTCTCTGTCACTCTCTCTGTGTCTCTCTCTCTCTCTCTCTCGTTCTCTTCTCAACCCCCACCCCTCCACCCCCCCCTTACGCTCCTTTGTCTGGCTTCATCAAAGTGCAATAGATGCTTGGCACAATAAAGAAAAAGCAAGGCTCCATGTTGTCATAACGTTTAGACCTAATGTGAGGGCCAGTAGTAGGTGATGAGTTGGAGCGAGCATCACCTCAGAGAGTCTATATTTCAGTGGCAGTAAACGATCCATCCATCCTATGTGGAACTCAGTGATTTTCCTCTTTTCTCCCTGCCGGCTGTCAGGCAGCTGCCTTATTATAGAAGGCTAATTGTGCAGGAAAGCAGATTATGAGAGTGGTAGGATGTACTCCTTGACCATGTGCTAATGTGATGACAAGTTTGGGGACCCTCTAAGCAAAAGGCGTCGCACGCCAGGGCACTTTTGGCACTGGCTATAATCTGCCTTTGGTATTAACTCAGCAAACCGGCTTGTTTGAGTATGGATCAATCGCTCGCTCATTATTTTTACAAGAAAGCTTTATATTCAAGGCGCTTTCCTGGTGTTGATCTCTCATTAACCATGCTATGTAAATGCACTGGCAATCCCTGTGTAAGGGATACGTCACCCCAGGGCCCGGGCTTGCAGAAGCATGTTAAGGAGAAGAAGGGGCAGGAAATTTGGGTCAGTTGCCTTCGCCAAAACTTGAATTTCAGGTTTTGCTTAAAGCCCCCTGCTCAGCTTTTCTCTTTTAATGTGTTTTTGTTTGGTGATGTTATGTTTTAAATGTCAGCCCTGGAGCTGTCCAGCAATTTAGGAGGCACAAAAAGCCCTGTCTCAGTATCGCTTCCAAGTGTTCATGTTACCTCTGTAATCGCTGCTGGCTGCAACATTACACACACTCCATTCACTCATGGTCTTTTATCACCTCTGAGTGTATTGACTGTACAGGTAAAAGGTTAGATAGGGTCACAATGAGGTGATAATATTACAGGACAAACAGAAACGCCTGATTCGCCGCGTCGAGTGGCGATATGGCGTTATTAGCCGCCTGCCGCTAAACTAACTTATTTATCTGAGCAGAAAGGACCCGACATGTGACACTGGATCTTAAATCTGCATGAATTGAATTAGCTGTCAACATGCATTGTGCATCAAATTAAGGGGGAAATATTTCAACTTGTTTACTCATTTCTTACATGCACACATCCAACAACCCATGGTGCTCCGACATCTGCCATTTGCCTGACAAGAGCTCATGATGCACGTGGTATGAGAAATAGAGGATTCTGCCATATTTGGCTGCACTGTGCGCTGGCATGGTGAATGACGCAACAGGAAAATGAACCTGACAGCACCAGGCAACGGCTCGGCATTTCCTTTGCGCCCTACATACATAAATCTCTTATTATTGCTCTGTGTTAGCTATGTATATTTTTACACCTGTCTGCACTAATATCAAAGTGCAGAGGTCTGCTTTTAGACATTCAACTTCATTTGTGTCTCCTGTAAGAGTTTGTATGGGTGCCATCTCTTTGAAAAACACACTGCTATTCCCAGGTTTCAATCCAGTTTTGAAAAGGACTGTCAAAGGGCACTGTTCCACTTGACCCATTTTATTTCTCACACAAACAACTTGAGTGTGCTTGAATTAAAATGCTGAAAGTTCCAGACTTTTTCCATGCAACATTTCAGTGTAATATGAAGAGTTTCTTTTGCAGATTGCACATACATTTTTCATAAATCCTGTTGTGCATTTCAAGAAATACCAATCAAGCTGGTGATGGGTTGTTTTGAAAAGGTATCGCAAACTTTTTTACATTTCCGAAAATCCTGTTTTTTAATTGTGCATTCAAGGGAAAATCAGTCAAAAAGGTGTCAAATTATCCATTTTATTAATAGCTTTTATCTGTTTTTGCAAAACTGAGCTCCTCCTACGCTCCTTCTCTGTCTTCATACCATATCTTTTATTGCTATTTGTACGTTGGACAGCTACTTGCTCTGCAGAGAAACAGGGCTGAATAAAAAAAACATGTGTCTTGCATGAGGAATAATGAAGAAAAACATTTTAGAGAGGAGGACCTCTCAGTGGCAAGGAAGAGAGATGTCTCTCTGTCTGCAGGTACTTCAGCAGCTCCTAGCCTTGTAACATTTTTGTTAGCAGCACAGTGAGTGAAGGCCAGACTTTTGATTGCTTTCCCTGTTTCACGTCCTTTTATAGATCCATTTTCTTCCCACACACAAGCAAACAAAGCAAGCATAAATACAATGTTCAAAAGCCATTACCTTCAATGTAACCCTTTCTGTGGTAACAAAGAACATGGAAAATTTCCACAACACAATACGACCAGGCAAAGCGTGATGATGTGGCTAAAGAGTACGGGCTGTCTGAAGGACCCCTGCATGTGATGTCTGCTAGGACCATTTCTAATAGATTTGTTCTGAGGACCTTCACATTACTTCCCAATTAAGGTATGAAGTCATGCTCCTTCATCAGTATAACTAATGGCACGTTTCATGAAGCAGACGTGTTTTTGAGATTAAAGACGTGTTTCGCAAGTGTTGGATTTTCTGCTGAATATGATAAGGTGTCCGTACAAGTTATTGCTTTGCTGTCATCGAGGTACATACACCGGCGTTCTTTATATTGTCATTACCGAGGCATCTATATGGTTGTTCCAGTGCATTACACCATGGCTGCAAAAGTGTGCGTGCAAAGAGAAGCAGACAGGAGATCAATGTCAGACACCGCGACACTTTAACTCCTTAATGTTCTCACGGCTACAATTTGGTATGACTATCACAGTCATGTTAGTCCCCATTATTGACAAGATTTTTTTTTTTTTACTTGACCTCACTGTATAAAATGGCATATTGTGAACTCTATTATAATCAAAGCCTTGTGATTTTTTGCAGAAGTCTCAAAAATGTTAAAAGTTTTTGACACAAAATCCCAGAATAAAATTTTCTATGTTGTTCCTCAAGGACTTAATATCATAATGTGGTATTTTGGGGGATTTAGGGCCACTTTTTTTTATTAATTCTGATGTAAAGAAAATGGTTAGATTTAGCCCAAAATCTGTGTAACAAATTATATCAGCCTAAAATATAATAACATTCTAAGACCTCGTGCCTTTTTTAAAGTTAATTAATACATTTTAAGACCGATTTTTATCCGGAAGACTCAAATTAAACTTCAGGCTCCAAGCTTTCACATGGTGAACACATCTTCTACTGTTGACCTGCTATCTCCCCCTAAATACCCCTGCCCACCCCCACCCCTACAGCTCTAAAAAAGGAGGATATACTGAGAGAGATATCAGAATACTAAGGTATTAAAATGCTATAACATGAAGTGGAGTCTCTCTAACAGAAAAAGTAGTGCACACAGAGTGACAAGCCGACACAAAATCCAAGTTTCCATCCCCTGAACGCATCCTTCCAACATCTCAGCACACAAAGATTAGCCATGGAGCCACATATCATTTGGCAATGATCTTTTTTGCCACCGTTAATTACAACAAGTCTGCGGAATTTGACTGCTAAACCACGATATCACAATACAGTGTGTGAATCCCAAATCAAGCTTTGCACACCATAATCCTGTTAAAATGTAATAAATAATCCCTGTGAATTAATGTTGGCAATATTTCATTTTAATAAGTTGTTGAAAAAAAAAAACGTCGAGAGACAGGGGAAATTGATGGCATTACAGCTCACTCACTTCAAGTGTGGTTGTGAGTGTGCAGGAGGAAATCATTCCTTCTCATTAAAGGTGCAATCTTCCAGCCCCGCAGATCTTTGTTGTAATAACTGGAGAAAATAATCTCTTTTATTGATAGGCACATGTAGCAGAAAGTATGCCAACTGACAGGTACTTATCTTTTGCCTGTGTCCTGTGTTATAGAAAGATATAATTCTTTGTGACTGCTCCTCGGGGCATCAGCTCTTCAACTTCATTATTTCTACTTATGATAGATATATTTTTCCTTGAAAACCTGGAGAATTAATACGAGAGCCAGCAATCTCTGCCAGCGGTCATTTGGAAATGGAACAAAAAATGTCATGTCAGTTTAAAGAACATTTTTTTAAGGCTGCTCGCTGACATTATTCTAATTTATTGATGGATTCATAGAATAATCCTATGCCTCATGTTTTGGGTTATTAACTTAATGATTTCGGTGCCTACCTAGCAGCTATATGATCTTTTCAAAAACTCTAATCGTGTCAAAATTTCAATTGTGTTACATCTGTACTTCTTTTTTCCCCTCATGATAAATACTTGTATGTAATATTCTCATTTTAAATTGTATATTTTCAAACAATCCTTTGTAATGTCTGAACATGGCTTGTAGAATCATCTTTCTGAATATGGATAGAGAGTTATTAATGCAGTGAGTTCCTTTAGACAGCAGTGGGAGCTTTAGAGTCTGTTTCTCACTCATTTCATTTCCTTCTGTCTTAAAACTGACTCGGATACAAATGTTGCTCTTTATTACACCTTAAAAATGATTTCCCTCTTTGTGTTCAGGAAGACTTTTAGGAGATGATGGTTAGAATCAGACGTCCTTTAGATTTTTAGAGGGTATGTGCATTATATATCTATTTCTTATTGATTTCACTTTAACAATCTGAAAAGTTATTTAATTTTTTTGACATTTTGTCATCCTCATTTTCCACACGTACGTCCAAAATGTGAGTTCATTTGAAAAACAGATAAAAAGCAAAAGTTAAAATGAAGAAAGCAACATTATTTGAAATTATTTCCCCTTGACTGCACATTAAAAATACTTTTTCTTTTTTAATCTTTGGAATATTTTTATTAGATTCATCCAACAGCAGTTGATATTCCCTTCACTACACGACGAAAAGCAAAACACGATTTAGGAAAAGTCAGTAAGGACATATCCGAAAATTGAAAATTTGAAAACTTTAAATTAACATATTTTCTTTCCTTCTGACATTATGAAATGACAATATATCTCTTCACTTTGCCAAAAACTGGGATTGCACATTTTATAAAGGTAAAAATTTAAAAAATGCAGTAATTACTCTTGAGGATTTGTTATTACACCAAACAATTAAATATTTCCTGTTTTGTTGTGGGTTATGTTGGATATACATTAATAAATCTCTATTCACAGACAAAGAAATGTACAGTAAGTTGTCCTTCATAATGACATTATCTATATGTGGGTTCAGATTGATGCCAGAGAGGTACACCTCCCTGCTATGAACAAATTGTTAGAAAATTCAGTAACAGAAATAGACGGTCACGTGTATTTATGAACACACTCATTTGGGTTTGGAGAGGGGGAGCGCTGCACAGAAAGCAGATATAGAGCAAATCAACATCCATATTTGTTTTAACTTCCTCATTTTAAGGGGGTTCAACAGATTCCACTGCTGTATGTCCAAAAGTAATGTAAAAAACTGCAAAAATTGAACTTCTATAATATTATTTGATTTTATTCCGACCTTATAAAAAGTGGAAAAAGTATCAAAGTTGCTTCTCTTCCCTTTCTAAAAGCTGAGGTGCACATTTGATGTGAAAGTCTCTGTTATTTAGGTTATGTATGAGGAAATAAATGTTGCTTTTGATTGCAAAAAAGACAGCAACAGACAAATAAAAGCACAGTTTG
This sequence comes from Serranus cabrilla, assembly GCA_903364295.1. Classification (NCBI taxonomy): domain Eukaryota; kingdom Metazoa; phylum Chordata; class Actinopteri; order Perciformes; family Serranidae; genus Serranus; species Serranus cabrilla. Next base: position 42,029 of record CAFUXE010000627.1, read on the forward strand.
TTATCCGATATTATAACATTTTAGATGCCAGAAAGGTTTAACTTTGTATTTCTGAAGAAACTGTTAAAAACTCCAATAAGAGAAAACAAATAGAGTACTGATACATGGGCTCAGTGAACACACTTATTTGGGAATTGTGACAAACAGTACAGCTATAAAAGTCATTTTTACCAAACTATGAGACTCTAACAAGAACTAACATGCAATGTTTTCCTCCGAAACATGTCACCTCAAAATGCAATTCTCATAAAACTAAAAAAAGAGAGAAAGAAAGAAGGAAGGAAAATGTAAAATATAAAGATCATAGCCCGATGTCTCAAACACAACCGAAGAATTAAAAAATCATCTGCAGCACTCGCAAAATCCTCACATCAGCACTGTGGCCAGTTACTGTATGTTTCAACACATAGAGGATGATTTCATCAGCTACAATCAGGGTATGAGAATTACAGAAAATATTCCTCTGATTTAAGAAGAGTCCTAAAAAGCATTGGGCATGTTGCTAAATAACCGCAGGGCCGCGGTGTTGGTGCTGCCGTTCTTTGGCAGACAATCTGGTCGACAACTATGAGGGCAGTTCACTCGTCTTACCTGGAAAACTCATGATTACTACCCCCATCCAGCCATCACCGGCCCCAAACCTCCACCCACCTGCCCCCCGACCTAATTCAAGCGTCGCCTCTCTGAACTCCAGCAGGGGTCCATCGACTTATTGCATTATGTACTATTAAACAAACTTGGACTTCTTAAAAGCAGAGTCAGACTTCAGAGGCTGTGTGGCATGTTTATAGGGATGGACTGTACAGTACACAGAGATTTCTCATTTCTCTCGGTGACCTTGGGCACAGTGACAAGTACGGTTTTGAGGCTTTGATTTGCCACGTCGAGGGGGTTGCGGAAAAGGTGCAATGCAAGATAATTTTTGGCATTTTTTCCCTCCTGGGAGCATAGAGAAGTAAGAAATACAGCACTTCATACTCTGGAGATTACAGGTAATATGGCACACAGCCTTCATAAACATTCTTGACCCAACCTGATGATGGAGATATTGCTCCAGGAGAGACTTTTCACACTTTGATTTGCCTAAAATGAGATGGAAGAAGTCAGTGATCAAGACTCTTTGAGGTTCCTCACAGAGAGAAGCCAGCACTGGCTGTATATATATCTCCCAGCGTTACACACACACACACATGCTATGACAACCAGGTGAGCAAGACTCCTGCAAACAAATACAGAAAATATCCTCAAAGGAGATGATATTGATGTATTATTCATGTCAGAAAAAAAAAACTAAAATGATCCATCTCAAGCCATTGAAGCCAGGTGATAATCCACATGCTTGTGGGGCAGCCCGGGGCGAATTAGGGATGAGGAAACCATTGTACGTCCCTCTAAGGTCAACATGGGTTGAACCGGTGATACATATGTATGTTAATTTGCCTAATCTCACTTCTACAAATGTCTTACAGGCACATAAAGGGTTTAACACTAAGACATAATGATATCAGGGCATCAGACGGGGGGCTTATGAAAACAGGAGGCAGCCATAGCTTTAAATCTTCTGCAGAAACCTTACAGCGACACTCAAATACCAAGGCAAGTGGTGAGGATTAAAACATTTCATTTATTATTAAAATAATTAAATAAATCATATTTCTTGTTTTTTTTGTCATCTATGCTATATTGCAAAACACACATAGGTGTTTGAATCTTTTTCCCCCCTAAAAACAATTAATTAAAGCAGTTATCATTAACTTCCTGATTGTTCTGAATTAGAAAATTAAGTATGCAACTTAAATTCAAACCCAGACTGCTTCTCTTTATCTCATGTAAACACTCTCACTAAAGACATACATTTTCTATTTTTAACTCTCTCTCACACACACAGGACTGCTGCTGTACAGTAGCTAACGACTGGTTTGTTTAAGAGAGTTCCATTAAATAAAGTCTTCATTTAAAAGTCACCGCCTGAGTTCATCCAGGGTTTTTTCTGCCAAGTGCTCACATTGTTCACAGCTTTTTAACATCAGGCCCAGATGCTTATCACAATACAGCCATTCATACAGCCACCTATCATCCATTCAACCACTGAGAATATTTATATTAGTGAGAAATTACCCTTTAATTAAACTCGTATTTTAAGGCCTGTGTGAAAGAAAATGGTGCAACACAATGACATGAGTTCTGTTTTGATTTCAGTTTGGTTTAATTTTT
>CAFUXE010000627.1:61126-89537 GCA_903364295.1 Serranus cabrilla
AAAAAAAAATCAAACAAGTCACGGTTCACCTTGATTGCTGTGTTCATCAAAGCGTGAGGGACTAACAGTGGAGTGAAAGCAATGACTGACAGGGTCTGAAGTGAATTAATACACAGCCTTTCTCTGTTTTGTTCTTTCAAATAACAGTCATCGGAGGAGAGACACAGAGAGCGTGAATGGATTTCTTCTCTTCACTCGCTTTGTATGAGCTGCAACAACTGGATGACTTGTTCTCTGAATGCAGCGTGTCGACAGGTGGGCTCTTTCAACTCAACTTAGCACAACACTTGTTTTGTTTTTGCCTGATGGATTTCAAGCTCCAGCTTGGACCCTCATCATTCTTTTTAAAAAAGAAATATCATTTCCTTTCACATTACTTTTATCTGCAGTAAATGCGCTCAAAGCATTTTAAACATGAAGATGCTTTATGAACCTTAATTTCATCTAATTGTTACATACACGGCTACATTTGGTGCTACTATTCTAAACGACAGCCACAAAGGAGAGATTTGAAGTTTTTGGTCAGTGCCACCTAAACGCTGCACTCCACTCTTTCACATTCTGCACATGGTGTGTCCCAGCCAGCCATATTTACTTCATTTCCCCCGATTCATAGATGCTGCTCGCTGGACCAGAACATTCCAGCTGCCACCTCAACATCTCATTATTTTTTTGAAATATCAAGCTTGTATCTTCTTGATAAATAATTCGCAGTAGTATAATGTATCAGACTAAAACATATTTTCAGGGGGGCATGGAGGTTAAAGTGCCAATCTCACCTTTTTAATTTTTTTTCGCCCTGAAGACAGAGATTTCCATATATAGAGTGACCATGGTTTGTGTTGAACATGAGCAATCGGGATGAAGCGCACGGCGACACATATTGCTGTCAGAGATTGGAAATGAGGCCTGCTAACCTGTAGGCAGCCTCCCCAGACCAATCAGCTTTACACATTGCCAATGCATTTGCCGCCTCTAAAAAGAATTGTGACTGTGAAGTTTTTATCGGAGTAGTTGACAAACATTACTCTTTAATGCAGTTTTGTAGAAATGCATTCTTATCCCTCTTGGAAGGCATTTATCTACTTGAAACCTGCAAAATGGTTGCCACAGGGAAGGATTTCTTTTAATAGACTACAATAGGCTCAGTATGGGACACATTCTGATTTTTGTGATAGATAGGGGGCCCAGCCATATATTCATGGGAAATTGTTTATCTTCAAGCGGGAGGACTGAAAGGCCATTTTACAATAGCATTTCAACTTTCATCTGAAATGATTCCTTTGACTCATATAAATTGTTCTGTAGAATTTCAGACGGGCGCTTTTCATAAAAAATATCAATCTGCAAAAGGAGATGTCTCAAAACATGAATACAAACCACCCTGATAGAAGACAAAAATGTGTGTGTGTGTGCACTATAAATATATATACATATATATATATGTATATATATATTTATTTGACACATCCGTGAATCAGTCATTATCCGTCTTTAAATGATAACAAAAACTACTGTGTGAGGATGTGGAAATATATTTCATAATTAAATATATGCATCTATTTGATGCATTAAAAGACACAAAAAACTAACTGCCAATACATTCAAGATAAGAAAATATATTTGCTAGATTATATGTGACTCACGGTTTAAACCACGCCCACTTCCGGTCTTCTATCTGAACACAGAAACTGATCATTGTGAGGGAGGCAGAGATACAGATAGTAACGTCTCTGTACACGTTTTACTCAAACTGTATATACTGTAAGTAACGTTCCTGATATTATGATTATGTTTCATGTTCTAGACAGATTGAAAATGCCGGAGAAAAAAGCCCTCTGTGGGAGGCGAATGTCCAGTGCTGTGTGCTATTCAGAAGGAGACACATTGTGCTGCCGTGCTCTCTCTCTCTCTCAGGCCTTCGTGCGGCTGAGCCTTTTTTCTTGTGGGGTCCTTATGATGCTTGGGCAATGCCTTTCCCTGGCCTGTCTCTGTACCAGGGGACACAATGTAAGAGCAGGGCCTGAAGACGAAGAGGGGGGGCCTTGTGCACTCTTAACGGCACTCTCAGGAAGCGGGGACAATAAATCAATAGACTGTCCCTCTCCAGTAGGGGCCAAATGTAAACAAATTGAAAAGGACGGAGAACAAAACAGATTGGTGACTGAAACAGACGTACTCAATAGGGGCACTGCCTCAAATGAAATGCCTTTGTGGTTGTTTCCTTCCAGCCTTCACCATGATGTGTGCCATTCACGGCGACATGACATGTGATAGCGGAGTGTAACCAACTTCACATTTCGACTAAAAACAACAACAACAGGTGCAAAGACTCCACATAGGTAGCTTATTCTAGTGTCAGTGCACGCGTCAAAATGAACATCTGCAATGCAATGAGATGCATTCAGCGTTGGAGGTACTTTAATTTGTCAGTGCACTTCTTCTCAGAGACCTATGCCGCTGAGCCGCAGCTCCATCTCACACCGTATAACATACAGCGCTTAAGGGCACGAGCACAAGAACTCTGTGCATGTCAGAGCTGCATGCCACAAGTTAAATTAATGAATCTTTAAAAGGTTTAGGTTTTTTTAATGAGAGAATCTGTTGTAGCTTTTTATCAAACCTCTTCATATTTCACTGAGGTGGAATGGTGCACCACATTTGCGAGGCAGAACTAATGCTATATAAATCTCAAGTAATAAGCAGGCCCTGGGGACATCATCTAAATGAAGATTTTACACCAATTTAAACCTGCCTGCAATTTGATTCCTGCCTAAAGTGCATTTGTTTAACAGGTGCTGGAGATGCAAGCGTTTCCCTCCAAAGTGTCGCTATGTCTCCTTTATTAATTTCTGGATTGCAAGTGGGCGGGGGAGTATGAAGAGAAAGGGGAGTTGACAAACACTAATCAAAGGTTCAGAGTGGGCTGATTCTACCATAGAACCAATGTACTTTTGCTTCATTTGCAAACTAATGATTTTAAACCCCCACAATCTGTTTGAGGTCAGCTCCTGTGTATTTTGGATACGCTTGGCTATTAGCATCACTGAAAGCTTCAGATGTGTCAAGCCTGCTCCCCCTCCAGTGATAGTCACCTACTTTAATTTCCCTGCAGGCCTCAGAGGGGGATGAATTCAACTAAAATCACAAGCTGTTTTGTTGGCAATCCTTTGTGGCCTATAATGAATCTAATGAATATAAAGAGAGGAGAAGGGAGGGAGGGGGAGAAAGGGATGGAGGCGAATACATTTCAACCACGCTGTGTTGCTTTTACTTGACGATTTGTGACCCTCAACAATGGGACAATGGCGAGTGTTTTTGTACCCTTAATTTGCCTTTGTGTTTCAGCTTCATCTCTTTCACCGCCAAGCATTGAAAGTCGTCAGTTGAAGAATAACTGCTGACTCCACGGTCTGTCAGACAAAGGGGAGGTTTTAAGATGAATCCCTAACTATCAGCCGGCCAGAGGAGCAGAAAGGGAAAGGGGCTCAAAGACAACAACAGACAAGTCAAAGGTAGAATTAGCCGGGGGTTCCCAAACAGGCCCGGAGCACTTCCTCTCTCGTCTAACACGCCACAAACAGCGTTTCCACCTCTTAAAAAGCTGCTGTGTTCACCCTCAGAGAGGTGTTTGGCACATGAATTAAAGTGGCTCATCTGATAAGAGCAGAGGCTAGTGAAGGTAGAGGCCCAGTGGAGTTGCGGTGCTGCTGTTAGAGCTGGCATGTTTCTGATTTCACAGGCCCCTCAGGTGGCAGGATCGTATTAACAGCCTTGTTGTTCTCAACTCCAACCCACATTCAGGTCGGGACTAAAGAAAGTGTTTGTAAAAGTCCCTCTAACTTTAACACCTGGATCTGATATCTATTATAAAAAAACACACTCACACATATAACAAATGACCACAGCTTAACTAATGCCTTACTAAACATTTCAGCTCATGAACTTTTAAGTGCTGTAGTGAACGTTGGGTAGATGATAAAAAAAGTTCTGTGTCACTGGTCCATGCCGGTATGCTCCCCAGTCCCTGTAATGATTTCTATTCATAAACATGCAGTGTGCTATCCTCCACCTGGCAGCTGCCTCTGTGCATATGAGATTACTATTATGCATCTTCCAATCCCAAGGATAAACATCTCTCCACTTTTGAAGTTTGCAAGCATGAGGCATATTTTAGTGCCATACGACTTAAGCATCCCTTCAGGTATCACTTGCAATCTTTTCTCATTCTATATACATTGTTCAACTTTAATGGGTATCTAATTTGTGTTATCAGCTTACAGGGCAGTAAGTAATAATTTGCATGGCTGCCCTAAGCAAATATGCTTCCATAAGCATCCCATAGTATAGACACTAGAATGGATTAACCTCCATATTGGCTATGCCCCGACGGTCAATGCTTTTTTAGAAATAAGTAGAACAGATAGTTTAGTTTGGTGGCAATCGTGCTGTAAAAAAAAAAAAAAAAAAACTTTCTGTATTTACCACTAAACCCTTCCACCTTCAGATGCTATGCTGGATATAATCCTTGAACCCGCAGCAACGGTGAAATGACATCCATGAATCTACATTTCCAGCGATGTCAATGGTGGTTAAGACCCTTTACTGGAACAAACACACAATATGGGTTCTTACTTGAATTATTTTATTTCCTCTGGTGACACACATCATGTACTGTCATAAGTGGCCTCTTTTCTTCCTCTTGTAAATCCAGTTGCCCTCTAACCCGTGAATTGTGAATGTGTGGGCTTTCTGCGCTACTATCTATGAATCGGTCTTTGTGGATATTCAAGCTCTTTGAGATTTCTGTGCCTAAGCTGAGATAACAAGCCTGAGTAGTGTGAAGGTCAGCACAATTTTAGCATGTTAGCAGTGCACAGTACAGGCTATCATTGCTGTATACACCACAAAAGTCCTTAAGACAAAGAAAAGCTCAGAAAAGCTATTGAATTTGACTGACAGGCTCTTTTCCTCTGTGACAAGGTCTCACTAGTCCCCAACACGGACAACAGCTCTTTCTATCTCTATTGAATTTCAAATGCACTCCAGCGTTAACCCAGTACCGATACTAGCGAGAGTCCAGAGCCGCAAATTCATTTCAAATCACCCTGCACATGTGTACGGTGTGTTCACAGCGGCACCACAGGGTAAACGGGGATACATCGAGCAGCTTGATATTCTACTGGCTTGCATCAGGCATGTGTGTTACGCTTGTTAGCTTAGTAGACAGTTAATTGCCATGGTGGGTGGTTAGAGTGCTAGGAGCCTGATCTTAGGAATATGTCATATTTGTTAATCGGACATGCAGATGCAAATAATGTGTGACAGACTGTGACCAACACTACCGGAACATAAATACTGTTAACTTCAGAAATGTTCTTGGCTCAGAAATATCACTGCATAAAGGCTATAAAGACAACCCACTGTTTATCTATTTATTTATTTTGTTTAGCTATTTCTGTTCATGGGCCAATGTGACAAAAGAAGTGTGAGGACAAAAAAAATCCTACTGGAATAGTAGCGTGCCAGATTAGGCTTTGTTGTGGGCTCTGTGTACTACAATCCCACGCTAGTTGGGAATTGTTGGCCTGATTACATTAGCTGGGGCTAAGAATTCATGTAAAGTGAAATGTGAACTGTGTACGCCATGAATGGAAGGAACACTCGGAGTTGCACAACCTAATTCATATTCCTGGAAGGATTTGTAATTTGCAAAACACATCGGATGTCTGACAGCAGGGCACAGCCTCTTTAAAACTACGCTATTCAAACTTGCATAGTTTGAAAAGCTCGTCCATAAAGATTGATTAAAGTTGTAAAGATTTTGCATCAAAAGGAGGTTCTGATTAAAGCCACCGAGATGCTACTCTTTTGCATCAGCCACGTAATCTCTCTCACTTGGTGAAATTGTTGTTAATGCAGAAATAATATCAATGCAAACTATATTAATAACCATGGTGTGAGAAGCCGGAGCAATGTCACTTAATCAATGAAAACAAATCATGTACACCTCGCTATGATTATCTGGAGGAGTGTGAATATTAATGTCTCAGTCTGAATCAATGTCGGGGTTGCATATATTGCCTCCTGTGTTTACTCATGGTTAAGACATTTCTTTCTTTTATATTTCTGCTGCATCCCTGAGAGCGATCAATGAAATACTAAATAGAGATATGATACCAGCTATTATAGTAATTCAACAACAGTAACAAAACACTAGTGATTGCATTATTGTAAACTATAAAGACTGGATGTTCAAATTTCAATTAACTTTGGTTTGTATTTGCTGATATTAATTAAGAGGGCTTGCAGAAGGACACAAAAGAGACAGGTTTATTGTCTCAGATTATTCTCATGAAAGCAGCATTAGTATGTAGCACAACGCTACCTAATTAACTGGCATGGGAGGCAAGACATTACACTAGAAACCTTTTGATTTGTGGGAGGTAATAGCATTGGGCAAGAAACAGATTCTTTATTTCATTATTTGATAAGAGGGCCTTTAATGAAAATATCAGCCCAGGAGCAACGCGAGTCAACATCACTACTTTGGTGTGACAGAAAAAAAACTTGCTTCAAGGAGTATTGTTGCAGGCAGTGAATTACCTCATGACTACAGTTCATTAAATAAAATGTGAAACACACCTGGTGGGCTAATGGAGGTCAAACGTATAAGCAGCAGCATGAGCGTAAGGGGATGTGGCAATCAAAGACAAAGCAGCATCTAGCCTCTCTCTGACAGGTTAATGAAATGCCTGCTGCTAAGTGTTGGTGTAGCGAGACTCGTCTCAGCCGCAGCGAAGCCTCTGCTGTAGTCTGGAGTCAGCCGTGTGACAGTGTTGTATCAGTGTCACTGAGAGCAATCATAACATTCCTTCCCTCCGACTCCAAAGGTTGTTTTAAATTCCCTCGGCAGCAGAATGCTTTAGGGGGTCAAACACACCAAATCTCCCCACAATAATGGGCCGACTATCAGTTACATCACTCACCTGTAATCATTGGCCCGGCATTAAAAGCATCTTTTTTTTCTGTTCTGCATACTTGACTGTGAATGCTTTTGAAATGAGAATAATGTAATCTGTGCCGCAGATATCTTCTGCTTTTGTGCATCTATCTGAGAAGTGAATGGTCGGGCGGATCAGTTACTCTCTGGAGGTGATGTATACTCTCTCTAGAACAATGCCACAAACACATGAAGGCTATAATATGCTGCCCAATGCTGCTCTCTCAATTTTCAGGCTTATTTTTTTTTCTTTCGGAAAAACATTTTAAGTGCTGCCAACTTTTTTTTTTTTAATAATGTGGTAACACTTTCTGTGATGTCTATAATGCATTATAAACATACTTATAATGGATAATAATCTGCTTATAGCACTATATAACTATACTTATAAATATCCCTAATTCTTAACATGACACATTATAAAGCACTTTATAATATCCTACAGTGTCATTATAAGTATAATTAAACTGTATAAAAGCCGGTCACTTACAGACATTGTTTTTGATAATCACTGTTATAATGCATTATAAGTTTGTTTATAATGCATTGTAGATTACAAAAATCATTTATAATGTGCAATGGTTATTGTTGTAAAGCAATAATGAATATGTATGAGTGCTAATATGCAACATATTATGTGGTAGAAAAACTTATCTAATTATTTGGACACTATTAACACCTGCAGTTTGTGTTTTGTTACATTAGAATGTATAAAATATGTATAAAGTGGGATTAAGGGAGAATGATTATATTTGTGGTAGTTCCACATTATAAGACCCATGCGGAGCAAAGTATAATTCAGGTACAATTTACTATCAATAAGCAGTAAATCATCAGGGGCTTATTTAGGAAATGTTAATTGCCTAGTTATTGTTAACTATGGTTATGCAGAAAAAGACATTAATATGAGCTCTATAATGACTAATTTAGAGCCAATTTGCTACTAATATGCAACTGAATAAGCAACTAAATAATGGAAAACGTGTTTTTGTTATAAATTCTAAGCTTTTTTTTGTATTTTAAAAAAAGTCAAATTTAACTCACTGTAAGAAATAACATTTTCCAAGTGCTCCGACAGCAAATTCAAGATAACTGCAGAGTTAAGATGTAGAGCAGGAGCTACTCTGAAATATAAAACTACATGAGAAAATATAGATATACCAGTGCAAAGAAAAATGTGCATAAACTGAACCAAATGCATAATTTGTATGGTTTTGCTTCTTATCGTTTTTCTCCAAATCAGCTTAATCAATAAAGTTGTGGTGCAAAGACAGAAATCCAAGTTAAAGTAACTGATGGGAGTCACAAGACATTAAATTTCCATTACAAGACGCATCGTTTTGACATTATCTTTCGAGATTTAAAAGTTTTTATTCTTTGACTGTGATGTGTGTCAGATTATCCACCTGGCTGTCTATCTGTATTACCCTTTCATTTTCACACTGACAGTCTGAAGAATAAAGACACAGGGTTTAAATACATCTCCCCACTGAATGGACATTCTTCACCAGATGTGCAACAGATAGTGTCAGTCTAATCTTTCAAAGCAACAGTATCAACTTTACTATGTATTTATTGGGGGAAAAAAAAAAAGAATAAGCCTCACAGATTATGATTTTAAATCAGCTCTGAGTTTTAGTTTGGCTCTCTTTTCCAAACTTTCTTTTAATTATTACATTTCCCAGAAAAAAGAAGAAAAAAAAGCCTGGAAAAAAGGCTGCAAAATTAAATAACAGAGGTGTGACTTTTAGATAGACATACAGAGTTTGAAACAGCGCTGCAGTGAGCAGAGGAAGAAGCCATTTGAGTAATTATACTGGGACGTTTAGTATACTCTGTCCCACTTTATCAGGCATCTCCAGCATTGTCCATTGGGAGTTAACTTTTAGACTGTTTACTGGCTCAAAGGCCAGGCATGCATCTGAAGCCACATAGGCAAGATAATGTATCCCAGGCTACAAAAGCAGGCAAATCACTGTGCATTAAGACTGGGCACACAATAGACAACAATGGCTTGCATAAACACTATTTAGAACTATTCACATGGCATTGAAGAGATGGGCGTCGACTCACTATTGCTGCAAAGCCGGCGCATTGTGCGGAGGTGAAAAGAAGTCTAATGAACAGGAAGCCTTATTTGAGAGAGCTGACAGTAACCATACAACAGCCGCATTGTGCGCTTGCCACCAACCCTGTGGGTCTCTACATTAGGAGAAATGATGAGAAAGTAACCCGAAAAGACACAGTGGGCCCTTGGACCCACGTAAATGCAACCAGACAATAACGGGGGACACAAGCTGTACCCCACCTTTACCCAAAGCTGCACGTTTACATGCACAGAACATCAACCGCTCTCATGGCCAAGGATAAAAGCCCCCTGGCCAGATGGAACTTTGAAGTGCATTTGGGTTAGTTTACCTCCAAAGACTGCAATTTTAGTGCAGCAGCAGTTAAAATATATGTCATACATTTTAAATTATATCAAACTCTGCAGGGGAAAGTTAGAAACTCTTCAGTTTGGTGCACTGGGCCTCCTCCTCCTCCTCTCTCACACACACATTCACACACACATTCACACTCACATTATGCCCCCTGCCTCAAGCTTCATCAATCTTCCACAAAGGGATGACATCACCAATAAGCATTGCCTTTTGTAGCTTTAAGCAATAAGCCTTATTTACTGATGAGATAAGCCCTCTGCTATTGTCTAGCCCTCCACTTTGCTTCTTTCTCTCGCAGTTGAAGAATCAAACAACACTTTTGGAAGGTGACAGAGCATGCCCAGGATTTAAGGCTAAAGCATGCAAAGAGGTTTCCTATTTGGTGGCATTTCAAAGGGCCACATTAGCCACTTTAGTTCAAAGTAGCCGGGGCAGGTGAAAATATTATAATCCAGAGGCCTTTTGTTATACTGCTTTACGTTTTGTTTTCTATAAATGAGAGGTAACAAAATTATTACATTTCTGTGCAACACTTGTTAAAGACATACTATGCAATAATTGTCTTACTGTTTGTAAACACAACATTTAAACTTGGCCCCGCCTCCACAGCCCAACAAAAGTGAAAGCAAACCCTCAGATTAAGAGGAGATAAGAGAGTTATTTCCTGAGGTTTATGCAACAAAACTACTTCCTTCCTTAAGGTAAGGGCAAAAAAGTGCATGTTAGGCATTACAAAAGATAGTAAAAAAGTAAACGAAAAGCACGTGACAAGCAGAAGGTAGGTAGTGACGTAGCTAACATGTAAAGTGTGATGCACGGAAGTTATTTTTTATAGCATTGCTTAAAAAAATAGTTTTAGGTCTCCCGTCCTCCTTAAGCGGACCATTTAGTTCTTTATACTCTGTATAGTGATGATTCAGAGGGATGTTTTATGTTTGTTTCTTAGGAAAATCCTGCATTAAAAACCTTAAAAACTGAAGTGAATTTATCCACTGCATGTTAAATACACTCACTCTCTACAGACAAACCACAGCCTGGAGAGTTTACGAAGCACAATCATCCATTACAGCTGTGACCTATAATTACTGTTTGTAGGAGTATTAGTCCATGAGGCCTGTCCAGAGTGGTCACTAAACTGCTGAGGCACCGTGATACAGTGTGGCTTATTAAACCTCACGTGTGCATGCTGGGAATAACTACTCGCAGTTCAGGTTTCTGTTTTGTTTGTTTTGGGATTTTTCTTGGATGCAAGATCAAAAAGAAGTTGCTAGTTTTAAGCCCTCTAATAAGTTGGAAATCAATATATGATAGTTTGTACTTTCTCAAAGTCTGCCACGAGTGAAAACTAGGTCTAACTAGGTTGTTGCGACAAATCTAGAAGGTACAGTGTCAACATATTCCGAATTGAGCACCTATTTTTAACAAGATAAAAAGCCATTTTCTAACACACTGCATCCAGTGTCACCACATGTATTTTAAAAAACGTGCCATTTGTTGTTTGTTTTTCTTAGCTCCACACAGAGTCATGTCAGGCCTTGGGAACTTGTCAGATATTCAGTTTGTAGTCACTTTAGAAAGGCTGAGCGCAGAGTCTCTGGGGAATCGCTCCAGTCTCCCCATCTCCCCCACCCCATGTCACCAGCCAGGAACAAAGCCGCCATAGTCAATTCTCCTAATTTCACTGCAGCCTGTCGAAATCCTGTTCTCCTTTTCTCCTTCTCTTCAACAAGTACTTTATGCTGGGATCAGTCAGGTCTGAGTCGCCCACAAAAACCTGAGGCTCTCGCTTCATCGTCTTTCAGCACCGAGTTTGACACTCCCCAACTCCCTGCCATTCAGGCGCCTGCACCATGCAATTTGTTTCCATTTGTCAAACAGCAGTATCCATCACAAAAGAAAATGCTGGCACAACAGAAAGTTTGTGAAAAACATTGTCTCCTCAACCCAAAATGGCCTTGAGACTACTTATTTATTGGCCCGCAACAAAACAACCTTAAACAATTTACACCACTTTCCGTTGTTGTAGATACTTGTTACATTATTCTTCTCTCAACTGACAATAAAACATCTTTAACTGAATAGGACGTATCACGTCCTCAAATCAGCAGCGACGTATCACTCCTCTCTTAAAGTGTGGATGGGCTGGTGTGAATGCATCATTTCATTCACTGCCTCCACATTGTGCTGACTCTTATTTTGTGTTTTATTTCTTTGGGATTATTGTGTGGACAGCCAGGTTTCTCAGACATTTATTTATTAAAGCTATATCAGCACTATGTTGACAGCATTGCTATTTACACACCTATTCAGATATGCCTTAAAATGGTGCTATTATTGGGCGACGTAGGAAGGTATCTGGTTAATAATACTTATTGTGCAAACTTTGTTGTCGCCATTCTTGTGTTGGCTGTTATCGAGAGAAGAGCAGAGAGGATATATGCTGACTCTGATGTAGATAGCGCCATGAGTATTCCTATTGTGGCAGCTGCTGTGTGGTGCAGTCCCTGATAGGGTTTCCAATGCTGTCAATGCTGTGTCAGGTGCATTAGCACCTCGGAGACCCATGATGCTCCAGCTGCTATGTGCCTGTGTCTCCCCGGGCCCTGGCCGCCAGCCTGACACCCGACACAAAGTAATCACAGATCACAGCGTTTAATCACTGAAACAAGCACTCCAGAGGACCTCTCTGTCAATATCCCACTCTCTCATTATCTGTTTGGATTGCACATCCACACTGTCAGATAAACAGAGTGGAAAATTAAGATTAAAAATATGGTAATTTCATTTCAGGCAGCAGGCTCCTCTCACTGGCCCATTATGCTATTGATTACCTCTGAATTCAATTTCTCTTTTCAATGTAAACTTTAATCTATTCGCAAGCCAACAATTCAACTCCCAAGGGGCTATTTGAGAGTAAGTAACCATTTAATATGACGCTGGCTGAAGATTCACTGGCTTTAATGAATTGTGTAAATCACTCAGCTTTTAAAGGAACTGGTGTCCCGCAGTTCACGACCCAAATCTGGGCCTGGTTAAATACAGCCTTTTATAGCAAGCTAAGTGTTTACTGACTGCCATCTCTGAATGTGTAATCACCGGCTTTGCTCTTTTCTGTATGAAGGAGAATTAAACAGCTCTTTTCTAATTGAGCTGGTGATGACAAAATTACATTTTAATTGGGACTTAATCATCATATCACACAGCCAGCATGCTAAAATAATAGAGAAAACATCTTCACCGCTTTACCACCATGAAATAAAAAATAAAAAAAATCACTTGACTCAACAACATAATCACTAGGTTGTTCTTCTTAACCACTTACCAATTTGTAGCATCTTGGTTAAGACCAGTTGTAACCACTGACTGAAGCAAACACACCATTCAGACATGAGAATATAGGATGATGAGCAACAGCAGGAGGAAATGGTTGGTGAGTCAGTGAAATGTGAGACAGATGATGTTTTAAAAAATGAAGACAGTACTGAAATGTTCCAGCATTGCAGTTTTATTTTTGTTTTATTTACTGTAAAAGTGCACATTTTTATCTAAACTACTACAAAGTGTAAACTTCCAGAAATATGACCTTTAACAAAACCAAACACAAACATATAGAAAACGAACAAAGAGAATCAATAAATACGTATAAATAGTCGTACTAAATGTAACGGTTGCACGATATATATATAGGGCTGATACATTTTATTGCAGATAATGGTCAATTTATATTTTTATTTTATTCCAATGATGAAATTATAGCCGATAATACAGTCAAACTGCATTTATTGACATAACAAGTGCAGCACCAATGCACTCCGATACAGTAGGGGGCGATATGTACCTTTAACGTTGGTTTGCAATTCACCAATAAACACATATTGACGATGCACCAACAAGTCTGATTTGATAGTTTACGCTAAAGTATTTATTTTAAATTCAGAGCTAAAGTCAGAGCTCTGGAATATTTAATTATCCGTCTTTATTTCTTACCGTCAGATACAGGTTATCAACTAGGCAAGTTAGCACTGTTTATCTGTATCTGCAGGGAAAAAAGCCCACGTTGTGCATCCCTAATAAAGACAAATATAGAAATAGTCAAAGTTATTAGATTTAGTATTATTGCCAAACTAAGTTCTATGCTTTTAAAGCAACAACAGTCCATTTATCAAAAGAGTAAAGAGGAAAAAGTTGATATTACACCGTAGAAAACTTTTCGGAGGCAATAAACTTCTGTTCCACGTTTCTTGGTGTTATCATTGCCAGTCCACAACATGTTACTTTAAAACTTTACTGCTCTTTCCTGACAAGAGCTGAGGTAGACATAAAACCACTATCGTCAAAGTGCTGGAAGACTACTTAATTAAAACAGTGCAATTACACAAAAAAAAAGAAAATCAATAGTCTGATTAAGGCACAATAATTACTGAAAACATGACTGTCTGCTTCTCCTCTTTTCAAGCATGTTCCAAATAATAAAATGAGCTCAGTCCAACCAAACAATGTCGGTCTTAAAAGACAAATTTAAGCCACCAATAATTTATTGCACCAGGATAAACATGTCCAATATCTGCACTCTTTTGGGCACCAGTGCAGGATTGACGCTACCCAAGAGGCCAGAACACACATACATAAACATAGCAGGGTGTAATCAATAAACAGCCATGCAGTCATATGCTGTCAATAAAGGCACACCCTGCTTCAGATACTTGCCTCTTTTCTGCTCCACACTAAAGGACTATGACAATCACAAGCAGCACATGCTACACTCTGGGGCTGTACTGAACAGTTTTCAAAGCAACATGTTGACATTTTAATTCTAAATCAACATTCGAATGTGTGACTCTCACTCGTCTTTAACAAAGAGGCCAGAACAGCAGAGAGACAGTGGGGGAAAACTGCAAGTCCAGCCAGAATATTTTCTTGTGGCCCAAGAGGCAGTAGTGAGTCACTGTATG
Source organism: Serranus cabrilla (assembly GCA_903364295.1). NCBI lineage: Eukaryota > Metazoa > Chordata > Actinopteri > Perciformes > Serranidae > Serranus > Serranus cabrilla. Next base: position 75,523 of record CAFUXE010000627.1, read on the forward strand.
CTAGCATCAAGTTTGCCTTTATAAACCACTTTTCAACCAATCGTCTTTTTTACAAATGTTCAAATGTTGCTCCTGGCTTGGCGAGCATACATTGGCATCCAAACACGACTAGTACAACACATTTGTGCTACTCGTCTTGAATAACTTGGACGTTTTTATCAACACTGAACATAAGATGTTGTTAGCCTTTGTTGTAAGCTAATGCTAGCCTGCTACCGCTAGCCTGTATCAATCACACAGCAGTTAAATAAATCAGATAAAATTAATGATACACGTTTTAGTTTATCCTGTTAGTCATGATGACCTTGCCCCTTTCTCCCTGGATGGAGATTAGAACCTGCAGTGACCCGTCGGTTACTACATTGAATAAGGGTGTGGACCATAACTTCAGCTTGGCAAGTTATTGTTTAACATGTTGGAGGACATTGCAGGTTTATTGTGTATCTAGCACAATCTTGACAAGACAACATCATGCATTGCTTGCACAAGGTGAAATACTACCTTCTATTTGTCGGAGCATTTGGCCAGAAATTACAAATTGCCCCTTACAAGGTTTACTTTCACCAAACCAGAATTGGTGCTTGTTAAAACAGTGAAAAGACTAAGCTAGTATTGGTTCCTGTACGGTTGTGTTTTTCTTTTTAATAAAGAAAATAGGTGTAAGAATATTTCCTTTCTGGATGTTTTGGGAGTTTATTTTGGGACAATCAAAGCTTTGTTCAAAAACCTCAATAAAGGCTTTCGGATGTTAACAAAATGACATTCAGTACAGCCCTGCTACGCTAGGCCTGCTGGGAGTCTAAAGGCATTTTACTAGACAGGAAGGAGTCTAAGATTTGGTCAGTGATGGCAAGCACAAGGGCCACAGCGACTCTCCAAAGTGTCAAAGAGACGTCTCACAGATGACATAGATGTCCTTGGCACAGCGCACGTCTGTCACTCGCTTTTTGTTCATGTAAACCTGGAAGTGCATCAGGGAAGCAGTGTCACAGAACACAAGCACACAGTCCAATCTAAGCCACGATCTGTTAAGGTGTGATTCATGACAGATCCAGTCGGAGCCGTTTGAAGGGATTTGTCACCCGCTGAAGCATGCAAAAGTGGCTTATTTAGCGGTGTGAAATTCACAGGAAAAATATCAGAGATAATCACTGAAATTATTGGTTTTATTTGAGTTCATTTCTTGCTTGTGTGTTTGCTTAAAGTGTCTACAGAATGCTTGATTTCTTAGTACAAAGAGGCTCTGACAGACCAACGATTTCAATAACAGAAAGTTTGAGGCAAAGCAGGTGAAAACAGGTCGGCCTCGGCATGAGATATACTGTCTACTCTGGGATTCTCTTTCAGCACGGACAAAGGAGCTAGAGGTTGATATCAGATTATTGAATGTATTTAAACCTTGACTGACAACTATAGAAACTTGACGCACAACATGTGGACCATCTCAGTATTTAATAAGTGGTGCTAGACAGTTATGGATGCCGCAGTAATCTGATCTAAGGAGAGCACCCTACAATAAAGAAAGGAAAACGTAAGGGGCTTGAACAATGTCGCTACCAATCCGCCAGTGTGCAGGGTAAGACGATACCAAATAATACCACAGTGTGCTGAGTCTTTGAAATCAGTATTTTACTCATTTCACTCCTCTGGCTGAGAAGATACAGTTCCGCTGATAAATTTGTGCGAGGGACAGAGAGAAAATGAAATGATGCCTACTTTTTCTTATTTCACAAAGACCTGTTTGAAGTTGCAATATGGTATCTGTAGTCCCAGACAGATGCACATAAAATGGAATTGAACAATGAATAGCCGGCTCTTATCTGTTCAGTGTCTGAAGGGGAAATACATCACAAATGAATTTCACAGAGAAAAAATATGGACATTCTCTATTACAGTAATCCCCATAGAAAGTTTATCCCAAATCACGATGAAGTTAAACCCAATATTTCCAAATAGATATATTGCAAAGAAAGCTGCTTTTCTAGAATCATCTCTAAAATGATCTCAAAATTACATTATGAGAAAAAAGATTATACGGAGAGTTTCTGCGATAAAATCAGAGGATGTAAATCTACAAAGGCGACAATTTCTCTCTTGAAATTAATGTTATGGTGTTGCAATGCTCCAAGTAGGCACTTTAAATTAAAATGGTAATCAAGTGTCTTTGCATTGTCAGGGTAATGCACATCTTCTCTCGCGTAACTGTATCATTTTGGAGGTGAGCAATGAAGTCTGGAGTTAAAGGGAGAGTCTGGGATTAGTGTGCCACGGCTGGACTCTTATTTAGCTACAGCCCCGTCCTGGGACAAAGGTGGGTGTGGTTACCTGTTTGGCTGTGTGCAGCAGTGAGGCGGCCTCGGCTCTGCCTGTCTGTTGGACCATCTGGTAAAAGAGCCCTTCCTGGTTCTGGAGCAGCACATACGGCTCGTCATACTCCTGGATCCTGCCGGCATCCAGGACCTGCAATCACACATACAATGCTGGGTGTGAGTGTGTCAGCAGCTGTATACTTTACTTTGGGGAAAACTGACATTTCAGCTGTTTCGCTGCTGAGTGATGCATGCAGACAGTGCAAGATGAATGGGGAAACAGTAGTTCTCTGCACATAGGAACCATCCATTTCATGTGACTCATGCGACGGCAAACACCGGTGCCTGTTTGTGCTCTGCAGCGCCGCGGACAATGAGCGTAGCCTGTTAGCAGTGTGAAAGTCAAAGCGCGCTGACTCTGACAGACTGAAGATCAGTGATTTATCCATGTATTTATCCTGGCAGTTCAGCGGCTCAGGGGTGGTCCTCAGTCAAATCCAACAATCACACCTTTAAGACACTCCAGAAGATTACCATCATTTCTGTGTCATCACATGCCATATAAACCACACAAAGAATAGTGCCAATTCAAGCAGTTTGGAAAAGACTACAATTATATCACAGACAAATTTTAACAAGCTCGATCCCCTTGCAGCTGTAATGAGCAGTTTGTTATCGCTAAAGCCAAGTTTCAGGGAGTGTTTAGTATGAAAGGGAGACTTCTGCAGCTGCCGTCATAATCGACAGGATACTAGGAGATGGACTTTGTATCTTGGAAAACATTCCCAGTCTAAATATGGCACAGCTTAAGGTTTGGACAAGGCAATTCAGGTGGGCCCAGATTTAGCTCTCCCAGAGAGCGCAACAATCTGGGGGCATTTAACACGAGGGTAGGTGTGAAACAGTCCCCGCTGTGTGATATTTGGCTTTCCTCAGCAACCCTCTCACTGACCGAGCAGCCACCAGGTCGTGCCCTGTCCTCCATAGACGCTTAACAAATGCTGCCACAAATGGCACTAATTGGCACCTCTGCAGGCAGTAGCAGGAAAGGGCCAAAGATCAAGTGGCCCGAGCGCAGGCTCAATGAGGGGGAATGCTGTGAGGGTGAAATCAGGCCAGCTGTTGCAAAATAAAGCAAGTGAATTAAAACTCTGTAAAGATTGTGTAGCAGGCTCTTTGAAAAGAATGGAAGAGGTGTTTGTTAGCTCTACATCTCAGGTGTGTTTGACAAGCAGCAGTGGGAGTACGTATGAGGTGCATGTTTCTGTGGGTTACTTCATGTTATACCTCATCCTGTACACAACAGCAGCTCGGCTTATTATAATTAATAAGAATATGTTTTTGAGGGGACATGATTAAAAAACACCAAACTCCAGCTGCTTATTTGAAGTTTAACCACATTTTTCTGTCTGTTAACAGCACAATGGAAATTTCCTGTGTTCTTACTTACCAGCATTCTGTCACAGTCAATGATAGTGTTGAGCCTGTGAGCAATGGTGAGGACTGTACACTCTTGAAACTTGTCCCGGATAGTCTGCTGGATGAGGCTGTCAGTTCTAAAAGGGAGCAGGGAACACAACACCTCAGCACAAAAAAACTCTCTTCCTACAGACCCTTGGGCAGGGATTTTTACTTAACACCGAACAATGGCTCATCAGCAGTGAGGTATGTGCACTACGAGGCATAAAAAAGGAAGGATGGTGTAGCACCTTAAGTTAAAGAGACAGTTCACCCCCCCCAAAAGGAAATATTTTCCCTCTTACTTTTAGTGCAGTTTATCAATCCACATTATTTTAGTGCCAGTTGTCAACCAGAAGTCTTTATCCACAGACCTTGTTGTGTGTGTGGGTACAGACAGAAGAATAGTAAAGTTCACATATAAACCTGCTCACAACAAGGTCTGTGGATAATCTTGAGTAACAGGGTCATGACTTCTGGAGAGATATTGTTGCTGATTTTTTGTTTTGAACACCACAAGCCAAGTGTCATATAGTTCCATTAAATGGACAGCAGTTATATAGCACTTTTACACTACAGACTGTGCTTATTCACACACACATTCAAACTGGTGGTCGAGGCTACCCTACACGGCGCCACCTGAACGCAGCAATTTGGGGTTCAGTATACAGGATACTTCGACATGAAGGCCGCCATGGTCAGGGATTGAACCACCGACTTTCCAATCAGTGGGCGACTGCTCCACCAAACTATATTATAATCGTCCGAATAATTTCTCCAGCCACAACACTCAGCAAATCACAACAAAACTATCTGATAAATAGCAGCAAACATAAGACAAAAAATACATAACTGGGTGAACTCTCCCTTTAACAACAATATGTGTGGTTTATTTTGACCATTGAGTGTTTTGCTGTATTTTGATATTTAATAACATATTATATCACAATGTACAATAACATGATTCCATAGTTTCTAGATATTTTTTTATTTTTCAACAAATACTTAGTGTCACTGTTTCAGCTCAGTGCAGCGCTCAATGTGCTACTGTGTGAAATAGACTAATGATAAACTGACTGTAATTGTTGATTTAATAAGTATAATCCGTTTACAGTCTCAATTTCCCACCAAGCAGTGTGCATTATAGTTGATAATTGTTATATTTCTGCATCTTTAAAGATGGTTCCATCTACTGTTTGTGCTAGTGATTCATTGTTGTTGAAAAGAAGTCTGTTTTTGGGATAATTTTGGTTTTACAGTTTTATTTAACCCAGAGAAAAAATGACTCTGCAGTAAACAGACTACGTGTGGAAAGGACTGTCAATGCTGGTAGACTCAGGTGTCCCCTGACCTTGGGTCCACATTGGCTGTGGCCTCATCAATGATGAGGATTCGGTTTTTCCGGAGGACGGCCCTGGCCAGACACAGCAGCTGCCTCTGGCCCACGCTGAAGTTAGAGCCCGACTCAGTCAGCACCGACTCCAGCTTATTGGGCAGGTCCTCCACCACGGCCTTCATCTGCACCTGCAGAGAGGGAGAGCAGAGCCCCAACCCTTCATTACCCCTTCATAAAGGCTTCCTGTGGGGATGTCTTTAAAGAGCTATCCAAACACACCCATTAACCGCCTGGCACAATGCAGGGCCAGGTCCACTGATGACCTTGGCCAGTGCTCTCTTGTGGCCAGCCTCTAGCTTTAATCCAGGCCACCAAACCCATTCAGAGGCAGGACCAGGAGCTGAAGCCCTTCACTGTGGGGGGAGCCTTCATCCTGGTTGGCCTGACTGCCCAAACACATCTCCCCCAGCACTTTCAATGGTTCCCAGTTACAAGCCGCACATTGAGCTGGGCCCCATGGCCCTAATGGGATTTCCCCCCATGACTTGTGGCGAGCAGGGAGGCTGAATGGCAGCATTGTACAGGGGGACAGAGGGATCCCCCCCTGGGCCGGCGAGGGGGAATCATTCAGAGCCACGCTGGAGTACCTCTTGGAGTGCATTCCACAGGTCCTCATCTGTGTGCTGCCTGAAAGGGTCCAGATTCTTCCTCATGGTGCCCGTGAAGAGAACTGGGTCCTGTGGATAGATGGATATAGAAAGAGAAGGCCGTGGCCAGTTAAGATAATGACAAGGGGGAAGATGTATGAAAGGGTTAAGACAAGCTTTATAGAGCGCCGCTAGGCAATGTTTGAGGGGAAGATGTTCACAAAGGGCTTGCTCCACTCAGGAGCTCTATTCAACGCTTTTGCCAACTATGCTTCAATAAGTTGATCTTTTTACTTGGAAAACCAGAGCTTGTGCTCCGGTGTTGGTGGATAATAACTGTGCGACATTGTCTGAATATATAATAAGGTACAAAAAAGTGCGATCCAGTCACTGTTACCGTACAAAGACTCAGTGACCGTATTAGAAATGACAATCTCAAAACGTCCACCAAAAGTAACAGCTTTACTTAAAGGCACCGGCATCTGTCACGAGGGGTTATCGCTTCAGTTGACTACCCTCATGAAAGGGCAGCCTCAGATCTCAGACTGCTCGGATGTCCGAGATATGTATTTATGGTGAGCCACACACCTGTATCAAGGTTCAGCCGCACAGCCATCTTTAAGAGAGTAAATAAAGCTCTTTATTACGGTGCCGACGAACGAGCCCACAAGTCCACAGGCACTGTTCCAACATGTCACTCTGTTTGTGGTAAACCTGATAAACAGGAGCGAGTCGGCAGCTCCCCGTGTCAGGTCAGATATTTATTCATAAGCCCTGCTTCAATGTTGAAGTGATTTACTGAACATTTGCTAGGACTCTCCCAGGTTGTCATACAGAGACTCTCGTGGTACAAAGCTGCTGTAGATAAGCTTTTCATATGGCTTTTTTATTTTTATCAGTGAACAAATACAGCTGCGCTTTGAAACATAACACTGAGTTTATGATACTTAAAAGTATAATATGGAACGTTTCAATAATAAAGTAACTAATAGTGACTATCCCTTTGCTATATATTTTGTGGAGTTGCATCCATGTAGTTGCATAACCCCAAATATTTCCATGTTTCCATGACATGATCCAGGTCATGTGGTCACCATCACCTGTGAATGGCAACATATCCGCTTTCCACAGCAGTGTGGTTGTCTAACAGAAGTTGTCATTAACTGACTTTTTTATCCAGTTTTAAGGAATATTTCCAGATCCTGGTTGATCTAACTGTTTAACTATAACTATATATTTTACCCGGATAAAGGATTTTAGTCATCAGACCATCTTAAGTTATCAAAGAAACAAGCTGAGCAAACACCAGTCACAGCTCAGCTCCAGCCCTGACGCTGACATGCCAAACTGCATTGACAAAAACACACATTTTAAATATGAACCTGTGTTATGCAGTGTTTTTTTCAGTTGTTTTTTTTGTCACAGGGTCCATTTGTTTTGGAGAGGAGGGAACTTCTGTGTATAATTCCAGTAAAATCCTCCTGAACACGGAAGGGATTCTAACTGGCAGGAACTGACTGTATTACATTACAGCAGGAAATTATATATTTCATGTTTAATGATATCATAATGATTTGGAAAAAAAGATTTAATGACAATCTATCACGGAAATACAGGTGACTCAGAGCAACTGCACATAATCAGAACTGATAGGCTTTCACTGTATCCTCCCCACAGTTAAGGCGAAGTGATAAGTCAAGTTTACTCAAGATATTAATCTCACCTAAAATCAAGATTGGAATTGTTCACCGGGCAACTGTGAGATTAGACCAGGCGTAAGAGTAAAGAGTCTAAAAGGCTGAGTGTCCTGTGTTAAGGTTACAGGTCTTCTAGTAGTAATGTGACTCACTATCCACGCCTTCATCTCTGCTCCGCTACAGGTCAGCTTCACTGCCAGTGCTGTGACTGAGAAAAGAGACCCAGCATGCACTCAGGTATGTAAGCACACAGATTTATGCAGTGTACACACACAGCATACGCCCCTCAAATACAAAATCATGTCTCAACAAACCTCCATGTAGGTCAGAAGACTCGGGACTAACTGCTCAATTTTCATCCAGAGAAAATAAAGCTTTCAGGACTTCATCCCTGCTACCTGTGCCTTAGAAAATGTTCCACCTCCTTACTTCCAATGAGCTTTCCCTTCTGTCACCAAAATAACGCCTTGTCATTAAGCCAGCTGAAGTCCCAATTCAAACTAGTTTTGTGACACACTTTAATTGAGGATTCAATGTTAGGTCGGAAAAACTGCTTTCAAGCACAGCTTTCCATGGACCGATTATGTGCTTCACCAATTCTAAGCCCTCTGTTTGCCACAGAATTCATTTTTCACTAAGTCATTCCTGAGAATTCAATAGAAACTGAAATGGATCCTTTTTTAATGCCATATGCTAATAAAAGCTTATCATAATCAAATCTGTGGGTGGCAAATAATGAAACTCCTCACTGGCAATGTATAGTATACATATCACACTAGAAATTCCACATGAAAAGGTAAGGCAACTAGCAATTTATATCAAGATTATTTTTCCATATGAAAGGCTGGCTGAATATCATTTTATCTCTGACGTCTCGCAAGAGAATAAAAAGGCTTTCAAATGGATTTGTGTAAATCCAAGAGACTTCTCTCTCTATATAAGTTTGTAAAGCTAAGAGCATGGTACAGAAACTCTACTGGTAAGACTTCCTATCATGAAAATGCCATCCAGTATGTGATACAGATGGGCGTGCGGTTAAAGTTCTGACTCGTAACCTGCCACTTTGTGCAAGTCTCTCCCTCTAGGAGAGAAAGAGTAAACAAAAATCACATCAAACACACATCACATCCATCTCAAACTACTTTGGACTAGGAAGTAAAACTTTATTTGAAGTAGTAGCAATGCCAGAAACCCATCAAATCCACAGAAAGGCATTAATGAAACTGTTTTTGGGCATCTTGGCTGCACCCTAGAAATGTTTGAGACTTGGGCTAAGTGACGGTGTACAAGGGGACTCTGACTGTGAGGATGGGGGAGACTTCTTCTAAGCAGCTTTCCCATGTTTGGGGGGTAGAGGGCTAATCCTCTGTCAGGGATGGGGAACTGCTCTCTTCACAGTACAGGCCGTGGGAGTCTTCTCCCCTCCCTCCACTCTGCTGACACTCACCCGCAGGCTGGCATTTTCTTAATGCCGTATCAGTTTCAACAAGCGGAAATAAAGTTAAACTGTCTCAAGGCATCCGTTTGTCTCACTTTCAGAAATCCCCTGAGAGACGACTGTAAATTTCCTCACTTGTTTTAGCTTTTTAAAAGCCAGGCGTGGAGGAAAAAAAAGGGGGGCCAGAGCATGAAGGTGTCTGTTACCAGTGTTCATCTGACATTTCTGCCATTTCTTAATCATGAGGAATCAAAAGAAGTACAGAGGAAGTCAAAGCTAAAGTCCAGAAGTTATAGAAAAGGAAGAAAACATTAAACGCAGCATATTATCAGTTAGCTAAAAGTTGGATTGGATTGGATATCTTATGTTGTATTTTTTACAATTTTTTTCCACATTTACCCGTTGGTTACAGTCTGCAGTTTCAAGTGCCAAGACACAACAGCTGAGACTAAGTCAATTTAAAAAAGGGCACCTGAGGGATGATGGACATTTTCTGGCGCAGGGTGTGCAGACCAATCTCCGAAGTCAGAAAGCCATCAATCATTATTCGTCCCTCAGGTTCTGCCAGCCGGAACAAGGCAGAGATCAGGGAGCTTTTACCAGCACCAGTGCGTCCAACGATGCCAACCTACAGAGGAGAAATAAAAACTATTTTTAGATCAATGAAAAATACCACAGAATTAAAAAAAAAAGAGAAAATATTATCATGTTCCTTCAGGCTATTAATCACACTCATGCTTATTGTGTGTCAAGAGAACATGTCATATGGATAAATACAATGGAGTCACTTGTATCATGTTGAGATGAAAAACATGTTATTCTACAACAAGCAGGTATAACAAGTCACTTTTTTGACAGTAGTCACATGAAATTGGCAGATAGTGGAGAAAATGTTGGATTTTTAAGCCTCTGTTGAACATCTGTTAGTCACATTTCGAGACTAAACACATTCCCATGTATTGGTTGTACCATTATATAAGCTTATTCACATGGCATTAGGGGAAACCATCTTGATGCCAACTGTATCATTTAGTGTTGGACCTTTTGCATGTTTATGATTCACAACAGCTATTTTAAAATGTGCTACATTCTATAAAAGTTTTTATTTTGTGGTCCAACGGCTCATGGATTGCATATGCCAACGTCAGGGTTGGAAAATTTGTAGTTATCATTATAACTCCAGTTCTATTATAGCAGGTAAAACCATTACGCAAGGCTTCAAGGCTAAAATAAAGCTTGATGGGCTTAACCACTCATCTTTTTGTATGTGTGTATTTCATGTACTGTACAATCAGGATGTAAGAATACAAAGGCTGCATTCAAACTAAGAGAAGCCACATCTCTATAGTTTACCTTCCCATTTGTTAAATGTCTGCATATTAAAAACCCCAGATTTTTTGCAGTTTTGAGCGTTCAAAAAGCCTTCAAATTCACAGATCTGTTAATCAAACTAGACTTCCTGGATTACATTTCATGTCTCTACTATACCTGAAGCAACACACCTGTGATAAAGCAGCCGTTTATGTTTTAATTTAATGCAAGACTGATTTTAGTTTGAATGCCTGCTAAATGTCTACTGCCATACTGTACAGTGGTGCTATGAGCTAAATGCTAATGTCAGCATGCTAACAATGACAACAGAGTTTAATGGGGTATGATGTTTACCATCTTAAATGTTTTTTTTAGAATTAAATAAGCATGCTAATATCTGTTAATTTGCACTACACACAAAGAACAGTTGAGTCTGAGGGAATGTCATTAATATTGAAGGTATTTAGCATAGATCTGTTATTTAGAACTGAATACTGGGCCAAGAGATACAGCCTCTCCAGCCCAATGAGAACCGACCACCTGGTGCATATACCAAAAATGTAAAAAATCATTGCAATAATGCTAGTGCCCACTGGAAATTGAAAGCGGCAGTACCGTAACCTGTTCTGTATTACATCAATGGTAGCCGGCCATAAATCATGGACAAATTATAATCTTGGCCTGATAATGTTACTGGATTAGAAAATAATGTCATCCTCTATGTCTCGTGGAAAAGCAGGATCACCGCACCATTACTGTGGTATAAATACCTGCAGGTCTGTCAAAACATTTCCAGTCTAGATAAAACTGCTCACAGTATTTCTGAATGCTGAGCATACACAAGAGACCCAAACACAGACTAGAACCAAATGGAAATGGTGCCAACAATGGCATCAAAAGGCAAATAATTACTTGTTCCAATGAACTGGGCTGCCACTGCTGCACACTGCTGCCTGCCAACACATACGCTTGTTATATGCCATTACATAGCCAATGGACAACCTTTTGTTCAGCCAGAGGTTCACCAAACTGTTTTCTCCATCTTTACCTATTAAGGTGGAGGAGAGAAAGGATCAAGCCCAATGATCCAGGATCTAAATGAACTCTAACATTATTAGATGTAGAGAATGGAGTTTGTCTAAATGTGGCACCACTTAGATCTCCCTCTATGAGCACATCACTTGAATGTACTAGAAGGACACAGTAGCTACTTCTCTCAGCCAAGGTAAAAGCAAACAGTAAAGCTATCTAAATCGACAACAAACTGCGAGAGAGCTGTGCAGTGGGCTGAAACGGTAAAAGGGCCTCAAGAAACACAGGCGATTATCACATGAGGGGCGCAGGAACGCACCACTGGATGCCTTTACCTGGTCCTTGTAGAAAACCTTTCAAAAGAGGGAAAGAAAGATTTCCCTAACCCCTTGTGACCTCATGTCAAGAGGATGTCACAGACACATTTCCTGTGACAGTAGAATATGACAGACCTCTCTTCTGCAGAAATAGCAAAGAGTGCAGAGACATGATTGCACTGCTGACAGAATAAGCAACCTCTTTGTAAAACGGAAATGGTGTATTGTGGATGCATGCATTGAAAAAGGTTCAACACAGTGCCACAAATGTTTGTCCCTCTGAGGACCCAGACATAGGCATTCCACCCAGGTGGAAGCAGGGGTGAGACAGTTTGTGTTTACCAAAGATTTTCCCACTTGGATAAGGACATGGATGTAGCAGCATAATCATCCAGAAACCTACGTCAGGTCACGAGGAAAAACGGTTTTAGAAGTGCTTGGGAAAGTGGCATTTTAATGCACCCAAGTCTACCAAATTATTCATTTGAAATGTTTGGATTTTAAAGCAAAATGAACAGCTATAAAAACCTCAAAACAAAAAACAAGACGGATGTTTTGCATTAAGTGTTTCAATAATCTCAGTGATAATGCATAATATCGATAGCAACGAATTAGTTAATGTTAGGAAAAGACTGTTTTAAGAAAAAAGGGGAATAAATATTGACTGCTTTTAGGAACAAGATGTGAACCTAAAGGCTTTGTATACCTTTCAATGCACCTCATTCTATACAATATACACTAGAGCACTGTACGAGTTCTGGATTTGCAGTAAATGGCCACTGATGTGTATTCTCTAATGCATCTGCATCCACATTTAACACTTTCATTAATCAAACTAAGAAAAAAAAGTTGCTCAAATGTTACCTTTCTACCTTATTTCAGACCAATGCATATGAGAATATCAAAGCTGACTATATTGTTACAGTTACAGGTCATCCAGAACAAAATTAAACAGAAAATTGAGGGATCTTACAGTCTTGTAGTTAAGTAATATGGCCTTATTAAGCTATTTTTCTTTAACAATAGGAGGTCATCTGTGGTGTTGCATTGATGTGTGTATTTGATTATGTACATTATGTGACTGTAATGAGGGCCAGAGTGAATAGATCTTGTACTGTAGGTGGTAGGTTTCCTTGTGAAAGGGTGTGAGGGGGACTGTCAGGATGCACAAAGCCTTTCACCCCCATGGCATGTGGCAGAGATCCCTCCCATGGGCTGTCAGAGCCAGGGCCTCTACACTTATCAACCCATCCATTGTGAAATCAGCCGCCCTGGCCAACCATAGCCATGCAAAATACACCCCCTGCATTAAACACAATTTCAATCATCCTCAACCATCTCCCTCTGCTTCCCTCTCTCTCCTCCCTCGCCCCTCTCCCTCGGCCTCTCCTCTCTCTTATAGTGAATAAACAGTTGTCACCGTCAGGTAGCTCAAAATGCAAATTGGGAACAAATGGATCCACTTGAACAGTCTTAATTACATGATATGTATTCCATGAATCACAAATGGTATAGTCCTGAAGATTCAGCAGTACAATATGGTGTCCCTTTAATAATTGATTTGAAAATAATGCCACATAAAGGAGAATCACATCACGCCTTCTACACTAGCTGCATATCAACCCAAGTCATGGGCTGTGCACACCAGTGAGCATGCACAGGTGGGAATAAAGACAAGAACCTTTTCTCTGGATGTGAAGACGACAGTCAGGTTCTTTAGGACCAGAGGCTCACTGGCACTGTAAGAGAAGTTGACTCTGTCAAAGGTGATGGAGCCTGCTGTGGGCCAATCATGCGGAGGCTGTTTGTCCATCTCCCAGGGTGCTTCACTCTCCAGCTCTGCGTACTCAACCACTCTCTCCACTGATGTCATCTACAAAAAAAAGGAAATATTTTTAATATAACATGCAAAAGCACACAATACTGGTGTTAAAGAGCCATATTTATGGCTTTAAATTTGTTATTTTGATTTCTTGAAACCATGGAAAATAGCAGTACTTCAGTAAATACAAAAAATAGTAAACATGACAAAAAGCCCTTTAAGCATTTCTGATTTAGGTCATATGTGAACCAGTGAATTGTTGTTTTAAAGGAGTAGAACCAACATAAAGTTGGGATGCCACAAACAGATTTTTAGAAAAGAGCTGCCAAAATTGAAGCAACAGAGGCTGAGACATGTTCACCTTTGAGTGTGTTTCCACTTAATTGTAACGAAAAGACACTATAAGGAGTCAGCTGCTCATTTCTTCCATTAACTAAATTTTTAAGGCCTGTTTTTAGCTAGCCATCTCAATTAATATCACCATTAATGTGAATCACAGATGCACTTTGGTAACCAAGCTAGCTAGCTAGGTAGAACTAGTGTTAGCTGCTAACTTAGCATTTGCTATGCTAATGTTAGCTTGTCCAGCAAGACTGCTAACTCTCCTCCAAACATGTTCACTTCTGGCTAAAAAAAAAAGAAAAGAAA
>CAFUXE010000627.1:89543-105560 GCA_903364295.1 Serranus cabrilla
AAAAAAAAAAAAAAGAAGACGACAGCAAAACTTCCAAACTCAAGGCTTCAAAACAGCAGACAAACTTTTTATGCAGTCTATGTTCATACATCATACTCTTAATTTATTTACTTCTTTGGCAGTGCATTAGTTTGTATCTATGGTGCACACATTTAGTTTCCATTTCTTTGAGTTACCAGTGTTGAGGGTACTGTTGCTTGATGCTGCTGGTGTGATATCCTGCCTTGCCTGAGCAAAAGATTCACCATTAAAGCAGAGCTCTTAAGTACAGGAAGTGGCCAATCGGAATGCACCAAGTGCCACCAAATCATGGGGGGGATTTCTGGTTTATTGAATTTGTTTATTTATTTAGACTATTAGACTGTTTCTGACGCTTTTGTTGTTGTTGTTGATGACTATAATATTTAAAATGATAGACTAGTTGTCCTGGGTTGCTTTATTTGTAGTTTAGGTGGTAGTGTTTTTTTTTTGTTACCCCTTTGTTTAAAAAATGGTACATGTTCTCCCTTGTGTTCAGTTTGTTAGGTCACTTTAGTTTGTTCAGTGTTATTCGAGTTTCTACAGAGTTAAATTCTCTTTAGTTGACTTGTTTTATTGGCCTACAACTTTATTTCATGTTTAAAAGCTGCTTTTTTTTCTTACCATGTTTTCAATCTCAGCACTCTGTCTGACGCCCCACTGGAACATGCCTGTCAGGGTCACTGCATAAGTTAAAGCCAGACCCACTGCACCTGGTTCCAGTCCTGAAGTGTCAGAAAAAAAGTAAATATAGAGTCACACAGTCATGAGTGTATTATCTTGGTTTCACTAATAAAAAAACATGTAAATAAAGGTTAATAAAGTCCACACAGTACCAGCTCTGAGGTAAAGGCAGCCAAAAGCAGTGATGGTGACAAAAATTGAGCAAATTCCATCAAGACGCACAGCAAACCAGCGAGAAGTGGTCAGAAATAAGAACCAGGCCTCTGGGAACAAACACATACAGATTGTGTAGATAATACAAACAATCTTGACAAACTAAATAATTATGATAGTTTGAATGGCTTTAAATGGTTGTTTAATATAATTTTTTATTCTCACCTGAGTGAAGATCTTGATATTGATCAAACATTTGCTGAAACCTCTGCTGAACCCTGAAGGCACGGATGGTGCTCAGGCCTTGGAGAGAGGAAGAAAGGTGGGAGAATACGGGACTCCGAGCTAAAATAAAAAAAACATATGCACACCACATCTGTTAGCATTTGAACCAACACACATCTGTTAAATCAGCTATCAGGTACATCTACCAATAGCAGTTTATCCAGTCAACTGGCAAGCAAAGTTTAAGCATATTTAATAATGTCGCCAAAAAAGCATGTTTTTACCAACTAGTTACATCAGAAGTTGTTACTTTAGGCTATGCATGGCTAATATACCAATATACAGATTAGAAGAAGTTAAGTTTTCCAACCAGAAACAAAACTAGTCTTCTTGGCCATCTGATCCATCTATGATAGAAAGAGATCTGCAGGACTTTGTTTATTTGGGCAAAATTTTATTGTTCTTTTATGTCAGCTAGTATTAGTGTTTGTTTGATGCTGAAAAAACACCTTGAGCAAGCATTAAAAAAAAGATCACACAACTGAGGAACTTTTATTGAATTTTCCTGTTTTCATTAAGCTTTTCTGATGCAATATATCAAAATGTGCACATAAAGGTGAGTGTAAACACAACTAGTGACAAATTCAAAAGCAATGCATTCTTTATTCTACACTAAGGACAGTTTGAAGAGTTTTAGGCACAATGTTTAAAATGTGATTTTATAACTGATTACTTCTATATTTATTTTTTTTAAGTGACCTGGTTAAGGGATAATCTACTTGATGATTTAAAGTTTTCTTTGCAGTATATGTACTTTCATTAGACATCGACAAAAATGTTAACAAGGTGATTAATAGTGCAATACGTACTGCGTCAAACACACATTCAACGCGCCTCTGACGCAAAGGAGTTTTGATTTATGGAAAGGTTGCATTTGATTGGTCTTTTGTTACCATTTGTTAGGCCCACAAAACCAAAGACAAAACCTAAATGTTTCCTCTGGGCGTTTTAATAGGACTTTTGTTCTTTAAGATGATGGAACCTGTTGGCCAATGTGCATTTGGGCTCTCAGCCCAGAATAAAATAGATGAACTAAAGCCTGCGATGGCCTAGTCATGCCCACTTGGCATTTTTCCCATTGTATGTGATGTCATGAACTCCCGTCTCTTGAGGAAACTGCGTGTGGCCGAGCCATAGGCCACCGCCACCTTTAGCCTTTATGCTAATGACCATGGCTTTCTTCAATGGTCTATTAGCATTCCTGTGGTCCGCTTTTGTCTCTTACCACAAATGGACATGCCTACCCCACCAACAGAAAAAAAAAATTTACTGGTAGACTCTAGGCGCTTGATGTCTCTGGAGGTCTGCAGGAAGTAGCATCGCAGAAACAGGAAGACGGCAAGAAGGGGAGCGACGGGAATCAGGATCCAGGGGATGATGACGGCGGCTACTGCAATCACTCCGATGACTTGGAGAAATACCTGAGATGGCAAGAGAAATGAGAAAGGAGTACAGTTTTAACCAAACAGCAACAGAATTAAAAGCTCCGCTGCTGCTGTGTGGCCTACCACCAGGGCAGTGAGGCCTATTTCTTAAGGCTAAACAAGAGAAACTCTTTCAGTTGTATTTGTGTGAGACCATCACAGACACACAGTAAGGTAACAGCAGGTTGTGGGACTGAGGTTATGTGACTCACAGTGTGAAAGGAAAACGACCACAGCGCTAATTCTCACTTAGTAGCAGGTGAGAATTTACCACTTGGCCACTGCAGCTCATATCCCTGGCTCCCTCGGGCTTTCCCTTCAACACTTCTGGCCTGTAAGCCTCCCTGGCAGAGTAGCCAGCCAACAGCCATGGCCACAGTGACTGGCAGAGGGCTCTGGGAACCACACTGTGGGTGTCTGATACATCACACTCAAACCACACAGCCCTCAACAACACAGTGACTCATCACCCGTGTTAATGGCTCGGTGACACATCTAGACCAGGATACCAGAGCTGCCGAAACAGGATTGGAGGCAAAGAGTCTGACGACAACAAAGCACCCACACCTGCACTGTGTGTACAAACTGGAGTAAGAATCTGATAAACTATCATTATGATTAAATAAAATGCTTTCACCGTAGCCCATCTGTGGTGATAATTATCAAGTGCTGTAGTATTGTGCTGTATTATTGATTTACTTGTGCTTTACTTAAGTATTTCCATTTTATGCTATTTTAAACTTACACTTCAGTACATTTCTGAGGCAAATATTGCACCTTTTAAAGATATTTTTATTTAAGGAATATAGATCAACAGTTAAAAACTATCAAGTATTACTTTAATACATGTACTTCAGTTATTCTATTTCAGATTCATTGAAGTGTGGTTGTATGAAGTACTTATCCATAGTAAGTGTAATATCAACCATAGATGGTGCTCGGTTTGTGGTCTGCTGCTGCTTGATTGCTTGGATTGTATTATAGAGGGACTTTGGTCTGCAAAGTCACACAATAACACCAACACTCTGAGTGATCGAGGCACCCAGAGACTAAAAACTCCTGTGTTCTGCAAGGTAAAATAACTCTTTTTGTCAAAGGAGTCTGGAGGAGCCTGCTTCTCCAAACGAAGGGCATGTCGACTGCCGTCTACTGTAGATAATACACTGACTATGGTTAAGTACCTCTTACAACCACACTTCAATCAAACCAAACTGTCCCTTTAAGTACAATTGTGAGGAATGTGAATTTTACTTTAGTATTTCCATTTCTTGATACTTTATACCATTCCATTCATATCATTCAACAGTGTAGTTTCTCATTACTTTTTAGACAGAGAATTTTTATTTAAAACATATTTACATACTGGAGACATTGCTTGACATTAAAGCAGTGGTTTCCAGCCATTTTGGTTTGTGGCTCCTGCAGTTGTCATGTTTCAGATGTCTGCAAGTTTTTAGTGGTTCCATAAAAGAGTAGAGACATGTTCCATCTAAAGTTTTTGAGTGGTTTCATTTAATAACTGTTTGAGTTTCCCCAAAATGTTGTATGTTACAGGGGATAGTTTTTTCTTTTTCCTACACCTGTTATCATCTCATCATGCCCTGTAAGATTTAATTATGATAAAATATCAATAATAGGAGATATTTTTGTGCAAAATGAGTACTTTGTTACCTTGATACTAAGTACATTTTGCTGATAATATTTCAAAACTTCTTTTATTTTAGTAGGATTTTGAACGCAGGACTTTTAATTGAGTGTGTTTACAGGGTGATACTGATACTTCTGCTTAGGTAAATGATGTGAACACTTCCTCCACCACTGAATATGAGAGAGGCCATTCCTACTTAACTGAAAGGTATACTGTGTTACATATTTCATATCCGATTGACAGATGATAAAAGTGAAACCTCACACCCTGAAATTAGACACATCCTAAGAGATGAATCCTAAAACGTGGAGATTAGGATCATACTGTTACCTTCAGTGGTCTCAGACTAGCCCAGAGAGATGAAAATTTAATTTAGCACCTTAATTACGGATGTTATCTGCCACTTAAGCACACATTTAAGCATGATCACTTTCAGTGTAGTTTCATGATGAAAAGCTACTCAATTCCATTTGCAGTTCAGATAAGAGGGTATTACTAGTCTAACCATTGCTGTAGTGGAGCCCACACAATCAAACAGTGAGTGGAAGCTACTGAGCACAACTGATCCCAAGAATTTCACAGTACATAAGTTTCAATCTTAGCCTTGATGGAAGGCTACCAGACTGCAAAGTGAGATGGTGACACACGAGCCATTACTGCATGTTATCCAGCCTTCCCTTGAGGGGATCAAACATTAACTGAACAAACGTCTTATCAAATATACTGCTGTTCTTTCACTCTCCTGCTGCTGATTGGCGACACGGCGACACCGCTCATTCATGTTTGCCTATTGGTTCATTTAAATTCTAATTGGGGCCATTTTGGTCGGGGGGCCACGAAGGCCCAAGACAGGCTTATCTGACAGTGGGGTCATCTGAGGGGACAGAGGAGGAACAGGAACCATTAGATAGGAGTCTTGCCTCCTCCTGCTCCCCAGGGCCCACTGTCGCCAAGGCCCCGTTTGATGTGATCCATTTGCGTGGTCTGGCGCTTATCATGTCAGCATCGGGAACACCGTGGCCCCCCACCCACACTACACACAGATGACTCAGATAAGTGATCCTACAAGCATACACCTCACCCCCCTCCCACCACATCCATATCTCCTATGAAACCACACAGGAACAGAAAACTCCCAAAGCCACATCCCGCTGCACATAAAAGTGGATAAAAGGATGAAAGGTTTTGTATACAAACAGTTTAAATAAAGAATTACCGCTAATTGCTCTTTAGCAAGAAAAGAAAGCTACCGCACGCATGTGATTCAGTCATTCAAGCAAACTGGGTGCACTGCTGTGTCCAAAGACCATTGAGATCTCTGCTGACCCTAATTGCTTTATTTTCTCAATGATTCTATCAGCTCTTTGATGTCCAAATAAATGCAGAAAATTGAAGTTAATTGCTATATTTGTGTTCTGCAATGATAGCGACTGTTGTTCCGCAGCAGAAAATAAACACTTGCCTTTAATTAAACATCCCTCCGGACACAAGGAATCAGTACGCTTTTTACAACCCCTTTTTCATCCTCCCTTTATTTACTGACAGTGTGCAATATTTGCCACTGGGAAAAAAAAAAGTGCAAACAAAACAGGAAATGAGGGGAAAGCATGGCAAAGAAAATTCCTCAAAAGAAGTCCTCTGTCATCGCTGGAATTTTTTTTCACTCCACACTTTTCCGTGACAGAGCGGCACAATAAGTTGCAAGGGTCAGTGGTACTGAAACAAAACAGGGCTGTTCCACTCAGGCTCTGGGACAATAGAAGTGACCCAATCCATTCTACTCTGTCTTTGGGCTTTATTTTAGCATTAAATGCCCAGATGCTATGGCCTTTCTTTGGGAGAAATGACTGTGGACACCTCCTTCACATTTTCCCTTTCTGGGCCATTTTCACTTCATAAAGCTGCAGTCAATGTGTTTTGTGTGTGGTGAGGAGGGTCTGACACATACTGTGGTGGTCTCAGTCGCTGTCTACATTGGTGGCTCAAGTAGTCCTAGGATTAGGCCTTTGTGTGTTGTGAAAAGGTAAAAGAAGTCACTTATTTGGGCTCAGTCAAGCTGCTGATTTCCAACCCCATTTTGGAAATAAGAGAAAGGCTTTGAAATGCGGTCTCTCTCTCTCTCCCTCACTCTCTCCCTCTCTACTATAAATCACTTGTGTCCGGCAAATTCATTCATTCAGTCATTGCTCCTTTTCTCTTGGAAACAACACAAAAACATTTTCAAACGTGTAAGAAAAACAGCGACTCACAAATACAAAAGTCACTCACAGAAAGCCCAGAATTCATTATCTTCCTCATATTGACGTGGGGTGAGATTCTAGATTAGATTGGCACTTTGTTATGTAAGTTCCCAGGCTAAAAAGGAACCCCGGGCCTGGCCTGGATGTCTGAGTCAGAGCAGCTGAGGTGCTGGACCACAGCATCATGGGAGACCACACATACACACACTGGAAGCTTTTGCTGGCCGGTGCTCGCCATCAAATGACCATGTGTGGTATTGCTGAGTGGCCTGTTAGGCACACCCATAAGCACACACACACACACACACACACTGACACACAAAGCAGAGGCTGACTTATATGGGACTTATGAGAGTTATACCAAAACAGAAAATTTCACTGATTACCAACATGGCGCCTGGTAATTTTGAGCTGAAATTAACCTAAGACCTTTTTATGTGCATTGTGCACTGATTTTGCACCATTATGATTCTATAAAAGTACACAGAAGGCTGCTTTATTTAACAAATAACAAAGAATATTAACATTATTATAAAGTAAACATATAATGTATAACATTGTCAACTAATTCCAGAAATGAACACTGAGAAAATAAAATAAAAATAAATAATTGGCTGAATAAACATCAGTACCTTATGTTTCAGTCAATTGCTGACCATTTAAATATTTTTTTAACTAAACAAATAGCAAATTTAATACCAGTGTATGTTCAGTGTCAGTCATTTGCTGACCATTTAAAAAAATCTATAAAATTAAATAAATAGCTACATGCCTTGCAAATCACAAATCACCCCAAGCATCTTTTTCTGTATTGTATATGAATATTGGAAAACATCTACAGTAACCAATAAATATCAATATGTCTGTGTTAGGTTAATGTTGGCCAATGATATCAGCTGGCTGCTTTCTTGTCGGGGCTCTTTTCTATTTTAGTTTTTACACTAATTTGACAAGTAACAGAATAAAAAAAAGTGGTAAAGTTAATCTTTACTCTCCTCACCTTTCTGTGTCACTTGTATTTTTTTCACCTTGTGCAGAAAGACAAAGGCGCTGTCATAAAACAATGCTCTAAAGGGGATTTACGGCACAGCCTATATATTTCCACACTGGACCTTCTCCTGTGTTTCTCAGGATAACCTGTGTAACGCCTGGAGCCAGTGCATTCTTCACTCCTTCTGTCACCGGTGTGGTAAAGAAGCAGAGAAAGCCGGTGAAATCCCATCCTACAGCACTCACGGTTACGTCAGCAGTTCTCATATCCCACAAAGCCACTGAAAGGGCCTGACACACAATGTGCCACAATATACAGACTCACACAACGATCCACCCGCCAGTGTTTTTAGACAATAGCCATCTTTGGTGTGTGTTTGTGTGTGTCTTCGGTGCTGGGTTTGTATCTGCATACCGCACACATGCACTCCCTATTTTTCGCACACAAACTATTTTCTCTCTCTAAACATGACTGTAGGTTTTACTGCTGTAATGTATGACTTATGAGGCAGTGTTTATGCGTGTTGATATGCCTTCAACAGAGCTAAGTCCCACTTAAATGCCGGCTAGTGTCAGCTGGTGTCTTAGCATGCACATGCTGACAAACTGAATTTGCGTGCATGGTTAAGAAGACCTATGAATGTAGCTACGGACCCCACAGTTAGTGGTGTGACTTGGTCAAGAGCCTTCACACAAAATCCTCCACTGAAAGACCCCTGTACTCACCCCTCATTGTCTTGCCCTCCTCCTCTGCCCCCTCTGTGAAAATAGAGGCAACCCAGGATTTAAAGGTCAAGTCTACACAAAAGCAGACAGTCCCTGAAGCCTGAGGTGTTTTTAATTGACATTTCTGTCTTTGTCCCCTGACCATAAAGAAAGAAGAGAAAGAGCCTTTTTCCCAATACACTAAATTACTACTAAATGAGACCTGTGAAAAAATGGGGCTCTGGGGTGTAACCAGGTTCCCCCAGCTTGAGGGAATCCCCTTGTTAGGCTGGTATGGGGGCAGTGCTGAGGGGCTGTGAAGTGCTTACTCCACCATAAAGGGGGGAGGCTCTGGTGCAAATCCCCGCACAGAAGCGGCCTCTCCCCATAGAGAGAGATAAACCAGTTAGGGCATTGTTTATGAAGTTTCACTTTATTCCCCCCTGACAACCATTTAAACAATGACTATGGGGAAATGTCCCTCCGCGAATGAGCAACAATAGTCAGGATCAGCAGCCTTTCTGCGCGGCTAATACTTTGATAAAAAGAGTGAGAATCGTCCTTCCTGAAAGCATTAAAGACTGCTCCATGAAAGACACCTGCAAACAAGAGCAGAGAGCGGCACAAACAAAAGTGTTCTGTCCAAAGGATGCCACCTTTGTGCACCATCACAATCACTTCCCACTTTCAGCTGCAGCAAAAGGCCTCCGGTGAGAATGTGCATGATATATCCAGAGTTATTTTTGAAAGTTTG
The DNA here is from genome assembly GCA_903364295.1 of Serranus cabrilla. Lineage (NCBI taxonomy): Eukaryota > Metazoa > Chordata > Actinopteri > Perciformes > Serranidae > Serranus > Serranus cabrilla. Next base: position 98,445 of record CAFUXE010000627.1, read on the forward strand.
CTCTCAAAGTTAAATGTGTCCATGATAACACAGGTAATAACTTACATGGTGGATGTCATACTTGAGGTACAATGAGTACACTCAAGTCTTTAGTCTACTTTCACTGTTTTCAGTTGGACCTTTGCGCCTTCTACAGACTTATTATTTTACTCCAGCCATTATTCACCTTATTATCAAAATGAGGGAAACTATAGCAGACAAAAAGCTTTTGTGCATATGATCTTTTGTGCTTTCAGCATTTAAGATGGCTTTTGTCTACTGTGAGATGGGTATCTGCCACAAACATCACTCAGGCATTGTGGAGGGGGGATTCGTTTTCAGCGCGCCTTTGTTCTATTCTTTGGCCCTAACCAAAGAGCCACGCCTGCTCCTCTACCTCGAATTGTGCAGCGAACATTCCCTTCTTTGTGGTGCTAGGTGCATGAGCTGGCTCATCTCCGCAGGCTTTCGTGGGAGATGGCTGTCACGGTGGCAGGGTGGCATTTGGTAACCCAACCTGGTTATGCACCAGGGTGGCCCTCGGCTACCAGGCCCGTAAGACTGTAGAGCATTAGGTGAATTGCGCTAAGAGGGGCAAGTCCCGCTCTGGATCTGTTCCAACTGACCCGTCCCCTTTCCCCTCTACCACGCTTCCAGCTCCACTCCTGCAAACACATCGTACGCCTGCTGCTCACACTTCTTCTCTTTGCCACTCAACGCATCATCCTTGTCGCCCCCTCCTCACCTCCCCGCTGTTTTCCTCCACATCATCCCCATCATCCTGTGGCCTTTATTTCCTCTTTGGTACCTTTTTTCTCTCCCAATCACTTGCTTAGTCTCCAAACACATTCTCTGAAGATGCCGCTTCTGTTGTGTCACACTGAGGGAGCCACGCCCTCAGCCTATGTGCACACTTTTATTAAATCTGTGCAGGCGCTGGGCCGCGCTGGCGGGTAATCCTACAGTAATTGTTTCCAGATTAGGGGACCCGGACCACAAAGCAGGTTTAGCCAGGCATGAAATGGCCTTCCCATGCTGCAGCGCCAGCGACCAAACCTGCCGAGGTGAGACTCACCTGGATAAAGTCCACAAACGTCCATGGGAGCAGAGAGTCCAGGTAACCGATGTCCTTCGAAAACCTGTTGAGGATTCTTCCTGGGAAACAACACAACACAAAAGCACAGATTAGATGACATTAGATTAGATTGGTGTAAGATAGAAACACGCAATTGACAGCATAGTGTTGTTGTTTTGTTAGAAAAAGATGCAAAGTGTATCATTTGTACAATCAGAAAAATATAATCGGTAAATATAATAAGGAAATAAGGTGAAAAAAGTGACGTAATGTTTAACTTTATAGCTGTGAGTGAACACTTATATTTATTTCATTATTATGTAATGTAGTTTGAAGATCTAATTTTTTAAAGTCCTATATAGCATTTGAAGGAACACAGTCAAATACAGATATTCTTTAGCTGCTCTGCACCCATAAAAAACAATATTTAGTTTGTTTTAATTTCCACCTGTCTCCTTAGATTATTGAGCAACTGTTACCTAAGTCTCCTTCAATATAATAGAAAAGAGCTTATACACCGAGTGTGATATCAGATGCAAAACACAGGCCTATCTAGATTAAACAATGAATCATTATTTGTCTAGCATTTCATAAAGACTGCCCTACTCTTGTCTGAATACACGAGGGAACCTTTTGTTTGGAAACAAAAGGGCAACAGAAGCTGCGTACCTGCCTTTATGTTCTGACTGGCAGTGTCAGTGACGTTAATTGAGTTACCTCCAATCTGCTCAGGTGTTCATTATTTTGGCTGGTGCTCTGCAGGTGCTGTGGCAGCCCTTTATTGTGACTCCTTTAGTAACTTTGCTCCCCTATTCTGATCCCACAGCACATAAGATTACACTCCAGCTGCTTTCACACACTGTTTACTGCAGGGTCAGTGATAGCAAATCCCCACACTACACTACCTAAAGGCAGGCAAGACAGAAAGGCTTTCTCTATCTGTGTCCCTGAAGGAAGCCCTCAGACTCTCAGAGGAGGACAAAAAGTACCAGAGCAGTGCCAGCAGTGCCACTACAGGAAGTGGGCTCAAGTTAACCCTCATCTTACTCACATATTAACATACAAGGATCACCGATCCAGAATAAATTACTGCAGCGAAATGTGAGCAGATTTCTTCTTGAAATATCATGTAATTAATTCTTAGAAAATCATATTTTTTATCTGCTGCAGCTTTATCCGTGTCATGTGACCACTGTGGGCGGGGCCACAAGCACATTACATTTGGTACCAAAGAACAGTAACATAAAAAATAAAGGGGTTTTTTCTATTTTGGCTGGAAGTTTGACAACTTCCATGGACATCGGGCTCCATGTCAGTAATCGATGGTGTATTTTCCCTCCTTAAAGGTTTTATTTCAACAACATCAGAGCTATGTGTCACTGCAATGCATGGTTGTTTATTAATTTGCAGTAATACTGTGAAACTGGGACAAAAAAACTACAACAGCCATAAATTATTTAGGCTATGGATATGTATATACTATCTGTGGGCAACACCAAAGTCATACTGTTCAATGTTCATTATTTAGGTCTAATGTTTTATAAAGGGTGCATCTAATCAGTACTCAGGTTCAGTCAAACTTTTTGGTCCACCTACTCCTATTGGAATGGTATACTCTAAATTAGTATCCACGGTGGAAATGTGTGATTCTGACTGGGGTCACCCAGGACCATAATACATTTGTATTTTAAAAAGCACTGATTACAAAAAGAAACAGAAAAGAGACAAATTGATTGACAAAGTCAAGTCAAGGACACAAACAAGCTGTAAATCTGTTGTTTGTAGTCTAACGGTGGATCAAAGTGTGGCCCATGAGCCAGAGGCAACATGAGATGAATGCATTATATTTCAATAATCCACTGCCCATTTGAATAGCTTAATACTCTACTAACAGGCATATGTCGGGTAAGAAATTATTACTTGATTACTTACAAGTAGAATGCTACTGGATTCATAGCAACTCTGTCATTAATGCTAGTGCTGTTAGGTTAAGTTAGCATCACTAACATTTTTAATAAAACCACAAGCTGGCTCGCTAAATTGGCATTTGTCGTCTAAACTTTGAGCGTGCCTGGTCTTCAGTGTATATCTCCTGTCAAAGCGACTCCAAAATGGCGTCATGATGTTTAATACTGTACTTAAGCAGCCTATTGTCTCCGATGGTGACACATCACTGAGCAAACAAAAATGTCTGAGCAGAATGTAAATAAAGCAGCACTTAGGGTGCAACCCCTGATAAAGTGAAACTAACCACGCAAACATGCAGATGAGTTTATCTAGCCTGACAGAATCGCCCATGAAACGGGGTGGGACCGGGACACACAGAGGGAACGGCTGAGCGGCGCATTGGCAGAATGTAGCGGTATGGCACTCTGGAGGCGTGGCGGAGCCATGGCACCACTGACCTAAAAGTTGCCTTCCTGCCTCCCAGTCAGTCCTACGGAGGTGGGCCCTGTAATCACCTCTCTCCACGGCCGTAAGCAGCTTACAGCTTTATCCAAAATGCCGCTCCCGCCTAAAAACATGCATGCAGACGAGGCCGGGCTCCCCATAACAGCCATTGCATAAACCCAGCCAGAGCATTATTCCCCGCAACAATCCAGCAATGCTCCAAATCAGTACTGATTCAAAGTCAAGTGGCGTAAGCATGTTGTACACTTGGAGGCAGACTAATCTTATTCACAGTGTGAGTGCCCCTTTAGCATACAGACATCCCGAGGGGAGGGTTCATGCAAGGGGGTAGAGCTGCTACTATGCTAGTGTAGAATATCGCTGCTTTAGTCTGGGAATGGGGGGAGTACTTGTCAAACTGTGTTTGCGGAAGATCCAATAATATTTTATGTAATTTTACTGTCTAAGCCATAGATGACCTAAATTCATGCATATCTGACAAACAATGCCAATAAGAAAAGGCTAGGTTTCTCTGGGTTACATCATACCATGGTTAGAGGGTGTTAGAGCAGAGAACATCAGTCAGCTATCAGCTGTTTGACAAGCGGCTCAGTTAACACAGAGTTTCAGAGGGGATGAAGTAAAGACCCTTCTCCATCCTGCGTAGACTATAGAGGGGATACATTACAGTGATGCAGTTACACAAAGACATTCACTGCATGGAAATGCCTATGAGGTAAGATCGGCATGGGACAATGGCTTCAATCACTATGGGTGGTTGTCAACAATATCACCTATTGTGTCGAGAGGGGTATAGACGTTTCAGGATATCAGCAGCATTAGTATCAAACAATTTCTCATGGTTTAAGACTCCAGGGGTGATTTGCACCACTTTTTCAGGCTCAGGAAATATCAAGCCCTCCCAACTAAGGTGGCCCCTTAGGTGGAGATATTAGGTGAGCAGGGCCCCCAATCACACTTAAAGAAGTGGAACAGTGGGGTCCGGCTAGAGCGGGGCGTGTGGCAAATCGCTGTTCCCTGTAAACATCAAGATAAGGAGGCGACTCAGAGCCGCTCCATGTGTGGGCCCCAGTGCAGTTGGAGGGGCCTTTCAGCCAGGAGAGTGCGATAATGAAGGAATACTGGGGAGGGGGCTGCCAAGGTTGGAGGTGGCACAGCTCACCTGCACTTCCATGAAGGGCCTCGGGGCCTGGGGCAGCCTCCCACCGCCGGCGCCTTGCTGCCAATACTAATACATTCTAAATCCATTCTCTTCGCTCACACCGCCAGGCTCCTGCAATCTCCTCTGCTTCCCTTTCATGCAATTAAATAGTGGAAGTGCCGAGCGAGGGGGAGCCCTATCAGCCATACTGCACACACACACACGGCTCCATCTCCACATTCAATTTACACACCTCGATATCATCATCCTCTCTGCAGTACTTCCTCCACTTCGCTCTTAACACTCTTGCATCCCAGACCTGGAATACAGACATTAAAAACATTGCCTCTGTAGACACAATTAGAATCTCACATCAGTGACTACAGAAGATCTAATGTTTCCTGCGTCAACAGCAACTGAGTGACACCTAGCACTGAGATGGCCCACTACGCCGACGTGAAAGGGGGACGGCAGAAGTGTATGCGTGTGTGTGTGTGAATGTGTGTGTGTGTGTTGACTGAAACTCCACTCCTTGACTGTGCTGATGAGCTGAAGCCCTGGCCTGCAGTCTCTGAGGGGATTAGCCCACTCAATGACACTAAATTACAGGGATCAACATCAGCTCAACACATCCACCGCTGTCTGTGCTGCTCTAACTGGATCACATTTGGATGAACAGCTGTAATAAGACTGTACATATTGCTAAAACTGAGCAACATGAATATATTTAGCTATATAAATTCATATAGCGGCGGGAAAAAGCAGTCTGGGGTGTTATCAAAACCATCTAGATGTCTTCTTATCAAATAGTATTGTTGCAAAAATATAAAGGTTTTAATCACCAAAAGCCCCAACTTGGAAATCAACTATTTCCACGCAGCACAAAAGATAACACACATGCATCAAATGGCGCAGAGGCATTCAGTGGCTGATACAGAAGAGCTACAATGCCTCTCCATCAATCATAATTCACCACTGCTGTACTCTATTGTTATAAACCACATTCACAGAATAACAAATAGGACCTTTGTGCAGTGACGCTTGAAATGGTAACCTTTAGCTCCATGGACAGCTGTCAAACACTGGGCCTGTTCAGCAGCATGTAAACAGTTGTCAAATCCTCAACAACACACAGACACAAATTACTCGCACTTATTGCAAGAAAGTAGTGGAAGTGGAGGCAGTTGGGAAGGAAGTAGAGATGCAGCTAATGATTATTTTTTTATTCTTATTATTATCTGTCGATTATTTTCTAGATTGATTAATTAGTTGTTTAGTCTATAAAAATATTGAAAATGATGGTCAGTGTTTCTCAAAGTCCTAAAATGTCTTGTTCTGTCCATAACTCAAAGATATTCAGGCTACTGTCATAAAGGTGTGAAGGAACCAGGAAATATTCACATTTAAGAAGCTGGAATTAGAGGATTTTGACTTTTCTTTTCTTAAAAATAAATCACTCCAATAGATGACAAATTATTTAATAATTAATTCATCTTTGCTGCTCTATATAAAAGAAAAATATATTTTAGACCGAAGCAAAAAACACAGAAGAGTGAGAGAAATCCGGTTTGATCTGTTTGCTTTCACTCATGCAGGAGAAAAACAAAAAAAAACGTATTGAAACTTATTATTATTATTATTATTTAAATGTCACGCTTAATTTACTACTGACTGGACAAAGGACAAAAGAAACTCACTCTCTGGGACAGTTGTCTATAAATCCAGTCAGACTCATACACACAGTGTTTGCCAGCCTGGAGGCCAAGCTGTAATGACCGGACTGGTCATACAATGGTTACTGATAGCAGCACAACAGCAATCAGATAGCAGTGTCTGTTAAGCCTCTCCTTTGCTGCGCTATTAAACAGATTATTACATTATTCAAAGTGTTTGTCCTCCTCCCGTGCGTAGATTACCAAGCGAGGCACACCCAGATAAGCCGTCAGGTAGTCCAATACGTAACACAACGGCAGCAGTAAAAACAAAAGCCAAAGATTAAGACCTGTGGTGTTTGCTCCAAACACAGCTCTGCAAAGGAAAGCTTTGTCGCTGCACCCACTTCTAAAGCCAGAAGAAACCGCAAGCTCCTGAACACCCTCAAATCATATTTAGACTTGTGTTACCAGCTTATTATGACTCATTATACAGATACAAGTTCCCTTCTTGTTGAGAATTCCCACCCGAGCTGATTGTGTTGTACATGCATGTCACTATGAAGAGATTAGGCTGAGTAATTATCTGCTGACAGGTGAACAATGCTCCAGAAAAATTAAAGTTATCAAAGTGGGCCACTTGACAGTTGACTTTGGATGTGAGAGGCACATTGTGGTGACAATACTTAACCTGATTCTAAGAGGTCTTTAATTAAAAACAACTAAATCATAGAGGTGAAATAGCAAGAAGGGCAAAACATTTTGACAAGGATTCAAACAAATCTTGAAATACATGCTGAGTTTCATTGGTTTCTATTTAAAAAGGTGGTGCAATGAAAAAAAAAAAAAAAATGCGC
>CAFUXE010000627.1:105578-117101 GCA_903364295.1 Serranus cabrilla
ATCGTGTCCATCTGCCCACTCCATTGACCCAGCAGCTACAGCCTACAAAGCTAATGAAATAATCGAAGATTTCTGATACAGCGCACAAGACAAATACATCTGTATTTACACAGCTCTATAGTCCAAACACAACACTGTCCAAGATCTAGTGCAAACACTATTTATTCAATATGATTGTTTGCTTATTGTTCCAGCTCACAATGAAAAAAGATAGCACTCTCTTTACTCGTTTTTAAATACATTACGGCTATATATTGAGTCATATCACGAGGCTTTCCATCTGAATTGGCCTCTTGTACACAGGATTTACTTCCCAGCAGCAACTTTTGTCAGTTTATTCACAGTCAGATATTAAACACCAGAAAATCCCCCGACAGAAAGCCATTTCTAAGCTTGTGTGACTAAATTGAAGCTTTTATATTGTTAATATTAGATCTTGTGATTCAAATGTGTAAATTATATTAATTCTAGTTATTGAAAAATGATAGAATCGTCTCAATGATATGATGAGAATGTGACATATTTGAACAGGATAAAACAATCTACATTTTAAATAAAAAAATGTCAACTTTTAAAAACTTTAGTTATCGTATTTTTTTTTTAGAGCCTGATAGTAAAAAACTGTGGAGTTTAAGGGCAAGCGTGTGGATGTTTGTAAAGTGGATTGAAACATGACAAAGTAAGTAACAGTCTGCTCTCTAGTGGTGAGACGCTAGAAGAATAACCTGTACAGTAGGTCTCACTGGATGTTAACATCTCATCATCATCTCATCATTCCTGCACAACCTCGAACAAACACGTTTATCCAAATGAGAACTTGATGAGCAAGTGAGCCACTTACCAATGGGATTGATATCGAAAAAGTGGACCGGGGTCCTGAGGATGGCGTTAAACATGCTGTTGTGGAGGGTTTGGGCCGAGCTCACCAACACATTAAAGAAGACCAAGCTGCGGAGGAAGCCAAACACTACAGAAGTGGCTGTTAAACCTGACAAAAGCAAAGGAAAAAAAATCCATCAGCACAAAAAAATGCTATCCTTGTACCTGTTCCAAGGTCAGCTATGCATTTAAGGCTTTATTATTATTGGCACAAAAAAAGCAGATATATTCGACTTAAGTCTTTTCTTCAGTGCTGTTTTTTGTCTTGAATGCTGATCTATCACTGTGAATACAAAGCCTGCAAGAGTGAAGAGGCTGGGAGTCACAGGGAGACAATCAGAGCAATCCAACAGCAGAGAACAAGAAAGGCACTGCTATCTCCCTGTACAGCTGAGGCCCATGTACACATACACTGGGCCTTGAAGGCCTTGGGCCACAGCCAAAGAACTGTGGATCTGTTCATTGAATGGCTGGCGTATTCAGAGCCTCAACAGTACACAAAAAGCAATGTGCGCTCAGTGAGCTTCACCTGCGTAAACACCTAGGTACAGGTCAAGGTCCAGCTGCCGAGGGAAGCTGCCATTGAGGTGCTCTGTCACATTGATGAGCTTCTGTTCAGAGGCCCTGCAAGTCAGCCACAAAAGAACCAAAAACCCACAAGGACAAATAAACACAACGAAGAAAGAACACAGCAACACAAAGGCATTACACAGACCACATTCCTCCTTCCCTGAAGCACAAGGTCAGTTTCAACAAGTGACGAATAATGCCAAGAAAAACAGTTTGGTTTAGTCGTGTTCTATTAAATCATCAACCATTTACAGTCTCAGAAAAGAGTCACTTTTCCTTTCAAAGCCTGCTATTCTTGATTTTTCATGTTTTTCACAGAGTGTAAAAGAAGCAAAATCTCACCAGCAGGCAAGCCACCAGTCCTGGAGAACAAATGTAATCTGAACAAGCAAGCACACGAGAAGTTAATATCAAAATAATGTCACGAATGAAGATTTTTAATAAACCACTCAGTTAATTACAACTCTTAATTTTATCTAAAATAAATAAATGATGTGCTGTATTTTTCCTAAGTTGTTTAAAAAAAAAATACACCAAATTAATTGAAGAAATTGACTCACATGTGCTAGGGCATTGAGTAAAATGAGCACCGAGAGGACCAGGAAGTTAGCGCCTGCTCTGAAATACTTCACATACATACGCAGGCCGACGTTTCCTACCGAGCGGCTTTCCTCCTCCGTTTGTTGCACTACCTAGAAGATAGACATTGCTGTCAAAGCCAGCCATCCAGACACACTTCAGAACACGCTGTATGAGCAGCAGGGGAACGGTGAGTACCTTCTGCCCTCTAGTGGCTGCAAGAATGCACAACAAGCATTTTCCCACAACGAGACTTTTAATATGTGTGTTTGAAGCTGGATGAAAACAGCTTTTTATCAAGTCTAGCCAAGATTTAATGATGTTTCAAATATACCTACCACAGCAGGTGGCTCTGCTCCCTCAATCAAAGAGTAGCGTGAGGAGGAGAGGGAGGACATGGAGTTGTCAGTCCCGGGGACGGGGGTCGCACCCGGCCTCTCCTCCTCCTGGACCTCCTCCTCCTCCTCTTTAAGCAGGGAGGTGAAGTCTAGTCCAGAGCTCTGCAGCTCACTGTAGGTGCCCTGTCCCACCATGTGACCCTGACAATGATACAAAAGAGATACAGCATGAGAGCTCACACACACACACACACACACTCATGGAAGTCTCAACATCTGAAAATGACATCATGTTTAAGAAGGAGAAGATTTTGCCTTTTTCAGTATTATAGATAAAAAAGAACATTTATTTAAGTTTTTTACCTTCAACTGCAATGTTGAAACTCTTACAGAAAGCAACACAAGTTGTAGAATAACATCCTTATAATCTTACATGTTATAACTTTTACTTCATGTTTTTATTTGACAGTGTAATTTAATTTAATGCATATTTAAGGATAAGAGGAAGCCTGAGATCCAAGGTTTCGTTTCCAATGACAACTACTGCCTCTGTACTGTTGGGTATTTTATAATAAATAACTTGAAACTAGAGTGTTTATGACCAATATATACTGTTTTCTTTTGTCCATGAAACTGTAGCTGGTTACAGTCGATGCCTTCAGGTAACTCAAACTTTTCAAAGTTACCCACACGTGTGTTTGATACATTTTGGGTGTCATAAAACAGTTACTGAGCTGAGAAGTCCAATGAAATTAAGACATAAATGATTCTACAACACAGTGACTGTTAGTATTATATTTCATCACCACCTGAGCACTTTTCTTTACATGTAAACTCTTATATAAAACACACAAATATAAACACACACCTGCTTCAAGACAACTATTTGATCTGCTGCCTTCAGGTACTGTAGTTGATGAGTAACCAGGATACGAGGCTTCTTTCTCAAAAGTCCACAAATGCACCTGAAGAAAAAAAATATTTTTTATGCAGAAACTGTTAAAAAAAATTTCATCAGCTGATGTTTAGTTTCTACTGGAAAACAACATAGATGCTAAAGCTACATTGTGTAGGAATTATGGATATATATATATGTGTGTGTGTACTATCTATGTGTATCTTGTATATGCCAATATGAAAATGTGAAATTATAAAATTACAATGGAACATTTTTAGGTAGCCCATTACTATAAATGTAACATATCAGTTCTACCCACAGTGCCCTCTGAAGGGACGGTTAAAGTTATAATTATGATCAAAGGATTTTTAAATGGAGGATGGGAATTATTTATAATAAACAATGATTTCATTTTATTTTATTGGTTTTGGCTTTGGGTTTTCCAATATAATCTGTTTCTGTATTACTCATATCAATCTTTTCTTTTTTAATTGCATTTAATGTAACTATATGAATGTACATTTCTGTACAATTTTAATGTGCATGTGGCGACCTTGTTCCAATATTTCAGTGAGCCTGCTTGTGTTTTCAGATGTTTCCTCCATAATGAATATAAAAGTGGGGGGAAAAAAAAGGTTTGGTCATGAACGAAAAACAAATAATCCTTACTCTTCAAAGAGGTGCCTCCCCACCTCAGCATCCACAGCACTGAGAGGGTCATCCAGCAGGTAGATATCTGCATCCTGATACACAGCTCTAAAAAAACACACACATAAGGAGGTTATCTCTGGCACTGACGTCAAGTAAATATGTGCATTGCTGCGTAGACGTCCAGCACACCTTGCTAAGCTGACTCTTGCCTTCTGTCCTCCACTGAGGTTGGCTCCTCTGTCCCCGACCAAGGCCAAGTCACCACCTGGCAACAGGTCCATGTCCTGAACAGGGTCCAAATGCAAACCTTAGCAGTCAATCACATTCACACCGCACCCACTAGGAGCTACAGCTCTCTAATAACCAGATGAGACGGTATGAGAATGCAGCGGGGCATGTGATAATCAACAGTGATTCTCACTCTCTTGAGGGCGCAGGCTCTCAGAACTCTATCATACTTCTGGGGGTTGAGCTCTTTGCCAAAAAGGATGTTGCTTCGTATCGTACCAGGTAAAATCCAGGGCTGCTGAGAAGTGTATGTCAGCTCTCCTTTGACCTTGACCACACCACTTTCATGACTCAGTTCTCCCAGGATGGCACTGAGGAGTGAGGACTGACATGCATAAACACAAAGCAAAAAGATACATTTAAAAAAAATTAAGATTCATTTGAAAGAATTTATTCAATTTCTAACATGTTTGGGAACTTAAAATCACTTTGTTTAGCATAAAGGCTAAAAACAGTAACCAGAAAACTTCTGCCCTGAATCAAAATTATACTGCTAACACAACTGATGGCATCATATTATTGAATATTTTGGGATATGAAACGTGTCCCAGGTTTATCATCATGTATCATGTATGTGACTATGAACCTGTTATAAAAAACAGACCTGACCTTTCCAGCCCCAACAGGTCCGATTACTGCCAGGAGCTGCTCGGGCCTCACTGTGAACGACACGTTCTGTAAAGTCGGAGCCTCCAGCATCTAAAAAGAAAAAGTAAAAGAACTGAAACACACTTTGTAACTATTCAGTAAGTCTGTTAATGCAGGTTTACTTCTACAAAATCACAAGTCTGTCCCAGAGGCTTCACAATCTGTATAGCAGCACTCTCCATCCTCACTCTGACCCTCGAGGGGTGGAGGGATTGTTGAGCGATGTACGGATAGAAAGGAGCGACACGTCGCCCAAAATAATTCTCACCTGATCCCAGTAGCATATTAAATCCTGAATCTTCACCATGCAGTCCTTCTTCTCGGCTACAGGAAGCCCCAGATGCTGAGGAGAAACTTCATCAAGCAGAAGAAAATTCTAAAAAGAAGAATCACATTCAGAGTTTCAGTTTCCATAATAATAAAAAACACACTGGGGATAAAATCGGCCTCCGTCAGTGCTGCATTTACTTGAATCCTTCTAATGCTGATGAGAGACTCGGAGACCTTCTCTATGGCATAAGGAAAGAAGAGCGTGATGGTGAGTCTGACCGCCCCGTAAAGAGAAACAGCCATAAACACTCTGCTGGCAGACAGCCGGTTTCCCGTCAGGACGTAGACGCAGACGGTGACGAAGACGATGATCTTGCTGGCCACAAAGAAGGACGCCATGTTCAGGCCACGCAGGTACGAGCTTTTCATGATCTTGGAGATTTCCATTCTGTACAACAATAAGACAGGTCAGTAAATGCTATTTAATGTAATGATTCACACTTTAGGAAGCAAACAGGAGCATTTTTATATGCTTGATATTTAGGAGGATATTACAAAAACTTGTAATAGATTTCAATGAAATTTGGTAAAAAAGGAAGGCAAGTTAGCTTTGGTGTACCTTCTGACCTCATCCACCAACGCACCGAAAGGCTTCTCCCACCCGTACATCTTTATTACACGGATCCCAGTGATGACTTCATTCATCGTGCGTATTCTGTCATCTGTTAGAACGGCTGTTTCATCCCTAAAACACAAATTGCAGCAATGGCACCAGCGCAACATGCGACATAAACCTAAAAGCTAAAGCACAAAAAAAGGTGTTTTCTATGTTTGATAAATCTGGCAAATAACTACACACCTGAGAGTAGAGAAAAAGTATCCAAACATAGTCTGTACTGGCATCAGGATGAAGAACAGAGCCATTCCCACAAGGCATGATGGGCCAATGGCATACATCAGCAACACGATCACAGTGGCTGCTTGTAAAGGGGCAATCCACAAAAAGTGCAGATATAATGTTACCTGTAATCAAATGAACACGAAAGAAAGGCAAGAATTACTGGGGTACAGTCTGTATTATTGAACAAATAAGTCACATCTTAAATTTGAATTTCAACATACAATATGTTATATTATACCACTAGGGGTCTCTCAGTCAAAACAATAACTAAAGTCAGAGTTTGTGAATGTGAAGTAGTGTGGAGTTATGAGAGTTGTTGTCTTCACCACTGTCATTGCAGTTAGCTTAGCACGGTTTGGTTTCCTTCAGTGTTTATTGTTCCAGAGGCTCCCCATCCTCAAAACAACTTAATCAGAAGATTAGAACCAGTAAAAATGCTGAATAAAGCAGTTTCATGTTAAAAATCTGTGTTTTTCTGATGCTGACTGGTGAACGAAGGTCTTCCTGGAGGGGCAGCAAGCTGAGCTGCTACTTTTTTCTCTGGTCACTTAAGATCCAGACATCCAAAATGACTTAAATCCTTCATCCAGTTAAAATATGTTGTCAAAAAAGACTGAATGTGACTTAAAAGTGGATGAGAGGTCAATTTATGACAGCCAAAACACTGACACATGCCCAGAGGGAATATGATGCCATTGTCAGGTGACCACATGAAAAACACTAATACCTTGATCAAAATTACACATCTCTCTAGGTTTGAAAATGACGTGAAACATTTGGGAAATTCATTTTAACACAGACATGTTAAAGACACATAGAATATGTTCAGATTATTACCTCGTCAAACTTGTTGACATCATTGGACAACAGGTTCACTATCTGTCCTGTGGTCGTTTTGGCAAACGCTTTGCTGTTGAGACAAAGAGCCTTTGCAGAACAAAGGTGTTAAATCAAGTCATATAAACCACATGGACATGACACAGGATGATATTTATGCATAAACTGCTTCATAACCACTGACCTTGCAATAGATCATGTGGCAAACGGCCACACGAATCTTCATGCCCGCTCGCTGGACGTGGTAGAAATACAGATGATGAAGCGCGGCCAGGCTGACAGCGGACACGGAGATGCCTGCAGCGTACGCGTACGCCTCAGACACGGCAGCCGTGTCTGCGGGGTCGTACATCTCAAAGTACTCAATTATCTTCCCCAGTAGCACCGGCTGAATGACTTTAATAACTTCCTGATAGAAAATGAGATGTAAGCAGACGTGTGGGTGCGATGCATTAAAACAAAACTGTATTCTTAAGGCAGTTGGTTTCACTGTGAGGTTGCACTTTACCTCTATAAAGATATATATTCCAATGAATGCATATGATTTCCAGTAGCACTGAACGAGAGCTTTGGCGAATGTGGGAGGCCGCAGGTCTTCAGCTGCCTGTTGAACCTCTCTGTCCCAGTACCTTCAGTGAAAAGAGAAGCTATATTTACTCCATGTCAATAATATATAATGGTGTTAACAATGCACTGCTGACTGCTGATAAAAAGGAATCACAACAAAGATTTTACCTCATATATTTCAAGCAGAATCATCCATTATTATCATAACAGCCACAGATTTTAGTGTGAGGCTGTATATATATATATGTTTCTACATCATACACATTTGCTGTGGTACTATAGTTCATTAATCATAGCAGTGCATCTCAATGATTAAATAATAATGAGACTCTCAATTTCTTATAAAATGTGATTTATAAAGAAGTTTCTTTATAGATCATCTCTCTCTTAAAGGGACAGTTTACTCCAAAATCTAAATATTTTAAATATTTCAAACATGTTTTTCCTGTAGTGCTATTTATCAGCCTAGATTGTTTTGGTGTGAGTTGCTGAGATTATCAGATTACATTAGCTGTAGTGACGTCTGCCTTCACTCAAAGATAATGGAACTAGATGGCTCAAATAAAATCAGCATAAATGTCTCTTTTCAGAACTCATCATAGTTGTAAAGTTGTAGTAAAAGCTGGTCACAACAAGATCCATGGAAGTAAAAAAAAGTCATGGTTTCTGGATAGAAACATTGCTGCTGGGTTTTTCAAATTTATTTTTTGTTTATGTTCAAGAGAAGACAGATAGCTCACACTGACACTATCTAGATTGCTGGATAGCACGACAGGAATACAAGGGTAAAATCCCTTACTTTTAATTTTGAGGTGAACTGTCCCTTTAGCAAACAGTCTAACATAAAGTCCAGATTATTGCAGCTGCAGTATATCTGCAAGTGTCATCACCCATCATTACCTTTGGGAATCAAACATCCCTCAACAAGATGGTACAGGCCGCCTCTTTCCTGACTTGAATAGGGTAGGTGCTAACATTTTGGCTGTGCATAATAGTGATTATCAGAATCAGAATCAGAATCAAACAGGTTTATTGCCAGATATCGTTCAAACAATACTGGGAATTTGTTTCGGTGTGATTGGTGCAACAAACAGCAAAAAACAGCAATATGTACAGTAAACACAATAAACATTCAAAAAATAATAATAATAATGATAAATAATAATAGAAATAAAACCAACAATAAAAATAAGGAATAGAAATAACTGTAGTAAAAAAAAAACCCAACAGTATAGTGCAAGATACAGGGAAACAGAGTGCTGATATGTTGATATTATAATATAATAAGGCCGGAAGAAAGCATCAACTGCAGGAGAGGAGATGTCCGTCACTAAGGGACTCAGGTATATTTATGTTACAGTCCAGTACTCACAGTGACAACAGCTTCTTTTTATTCTAAGCAGGAAAACAAAGCTCTCAACTCAAAGGGTTCCTACAAGTGGCAGCCACTACTAGATGTAGTGGGTTTAGTGTGACAGGAGCAGCGTGCTCTCATGTGAAAGTACTGTCTATATATAGGTGGGCTACCCTCCAAGCAAAAGGTGAACTCTGACGCCAAACTCCCTCGAAGGGGCAGACTGTTTGGAAGATGTCCATGCTGAGAGGAGCCAGGCAGTGCTGGGGTCATCCATGGCTCTCTGTGTGGCTATTAAACTCTTCTACCACAGGAGGGGAAGGTCATTTCAATATGACTGCTGCTCTGTATGAGAGTAAAGCTCTTATTGTTGTTTGGATATTTTGATTGCTATGTCTGCTGAAGTGGTGGATCAGGGCTTGCAGAACGCCTTAACCTCCCATTCACTTTAATCCTTCAGGGGATTTCAGTGTCAGTGACTATAAACTTTGAAGTTACATGGATGTCAAGAATAAGAAGCTGATCTAAACCTGAGCAGCCAATGAGGAGTACCATTTACTAACATAAGGAGGTGCACAGCTGTACATGACACCACATGATCAGCTTAGTTTCATCAGTCCAGGGGACGTCTAGTAAGAGAAACTAAGGCTACAACTGACAACTATATGATGGAGAATTTGATTCATGCAGCCAGAAGCTGTTTATAAATGGTTGGCACTTTCAAAACTGCAAATCATGGAAGTAGGTTTGAAAAGCTGTGACCAGAAGGTAGTTTTTGTTGAATTTCTTACAGTCACAGATCACAGTGGCACCTAAGATTCATAGAATCTAAGTCGTATTGGAAAATCACAGCAAATAGAATAACTAGTCACCAACACAATGATGCAAAGAAAACAACATAAGTCCTACACAAGTCATTTTCAATGTCTTACCATTGCAGCTCCTCCCCGAGTCTATCAGATGCATCCTCTGGGAGAACTTTGTACATATCATCCTCCTCCAACTGCCTCTTGTACCCGATTCTGAACAAGGGATTCAGCCAACTACAGAGAAAGTACATGAATGTAATGATCAGTCGTTAGAAGACTAAAGAAGAAGGAAATGCAATGTATCTGTACTTCATGGAAGAAGTCGTTTAATAGGAGCAGCAACATGCAAATACCACTTGTATTGTTGTAGCTTTGTATTCCTAAGAATCTATAGGGGCCATGATTCAATGTAATGTGATACTGTATGCAAGGAGATATGTTGCTATTTTTTCATTTACCAAAAATGCCATAAAGTATGAAGAACACACCACCATATGCATTAAATCTGAGTTATAAAATCTCAGTCCTTGTAACACCATGGCACGATTTGTGCAATATGTCTGCTGCTAAGAGTCTTAAAAAAATATAAATTGATGTTTCTTTGAGAATTGATACAGAATAATACAAAACATAGAGCAATCCTCAAATGTATGGAATGTTTTCTTACACCCTTAAGTTAAGTATTAAGTAAAATAACCTCTCTTTTTTTTAGAAATCTGTTTATTTATCCTACTGTGGCACACTTCCCAAACTTGTTTGCTTTATAAGTTTCAAGTTTATTACTGTTTCTAACTACTACACCACTTTGCAATCACTATGCTAGCTGCTTTACCTTCACACTGAAACAATATTATCCCACTTTTTATGCTCCACGCAGCTCTAGTCTGCTTTATGGTTCAATACTACAAGAACAAACTTTTCCCCAAGAGCCTGAGCTCCATGTGGTTTGTGTTTACGCATGGTCGGAGGCTCAGCAGCTACCTGCTATCACATCCAGGGGACAGGCTGTCTTTTGAGTGGCCACAAACTGTCACACAGGAGAGCTCTCCATTCAATTAATGTCAAACACGGCTGTCACTGCGGGCCGCTTTTCTTACCAGAAGAAAATCTTGGAGAGAAGATTAGCTGAAGCCGACGGATTATCCTTCGCCTCCTTCCGCAGTGGCTCCATGCCCCCCAACAGTAACAGCGACCTGAGGACTTTCTCTGCCGGGTGTGTGGCAGCGGAGGTATCGACAAAGACTCAGAGGAGGAAAACCCTGAGAGAACAGCTGCTGTAAACTCCAGCGTCTGTCGATATCACACCTACAGACATTCAGGACAGGATTACTACAGGAGACGTACAACCGGCTCGGCTGTCAGGTGAGCGGGGCGCTGCGGAGCCCCGCCCACCGCGCGCTGATTGGCTGACGGAAGTTTCCATCACTACCAAACGACTTCATGTCATGACCTCTGCCCTGTGCTGCCGAAACAACCATTATGTACTTTAAAGTACTACGGTGTCTATTATATTATATTATATTATATTATATTATATTATATTATATTATATTATAACTTCAGTAAAAGTACAAAAGTATCAGCATCAAAATGTACTTTAAGTATTAAAGTAAAAGTACTCATTATGTAGAATGGCCCCAAATTGTTATATATATTCTAAATATAGAATTACTTTATTTATTTATGTAAGCAGCATCTCAGTGTGTAAAGATATGACTCATTTTAACTGCTTAATATAATGTCATGAGGTCTCATTAAAAAAAAACAAGTCTAATTACTTTAAATTGATCTTGTTTTTTGTTATAAAGTAGGTTTTATGTAAAGAGGAGACTTGTGGGTACTCATGGAGCCCAATCATTCATTCATATAGCATGAGGTCAAAGGTCAGAGGGCTGCTTAGAAATCACCATGCCGGTTTTTCCCTGCAAAAAAAA
>CAFUXE010000627.1:117147-128799 GCA_903364295.1 Serranus cabrilla
CGACAAAATATCATGATATAGTTGGTGCATGTTTGCAGCCTTGAATTTGAGTCCCTGGATGCCTCTGAGAGAGAAAATCAGCAAAAAATAAACAGTACCAGGCAGTATTTTGCCCTTTGAACTATGCCTTATTATTATCATTATTATCATCATTATTATATTATAGTTTGGATTTGATTGTCTTGAGATTCTCCCATTAAATTCTGTTTTGAAAGGACCTCTCAGAGTCTGACCCACTTAGTTAAATGTCACCCGTCACATGGACGCATGTTAATATTCAACAGAAGTCAAGTCACAGAAGAAAATGTGATACAAAACTTTTATTTATCAAGGAAAGAATAAAGTGACACCTACAGGTGGGTTCTCTCTCATGATGAGGTGACAGATGCTAGTTTGCATTTGTATTGTTTCTTAAATAAAGTAAAGTCTAGAATACTGATTCACAATTCCACTTGTTTTTTTTTCCAGAAAGGAAATGATCAACTTTTGATGTTCTCAACAATGGACCCCTAATCTTTCTTTTGTGCTTCACAAACAATATATAATGGAAGATTCTTATCACCTGCTTGTTTCCTTTTCTGTAACAATTTATATAACATTTTTAAAAAGTCAACACAAATTTGTAATGTTTGTAAAAAGTTTCACTCATCATTTCTTATAAAACTTTATTGCTGTTTATATTACAGCTGATTAAGTTCTGATGCCACCATCTTTTTAATAAGTGGCTTAATTGTCTCTAATTGTACTGTGTTTATCTTCTTCTATTTGAGATTAAAAAAAAACTGACACTCTCATCAGTGAGAACATAAAAAAGCAGCATACATATTCACATTAGCTGGTAATCATTAGTCATCCTGTTGCCAAATATTGTGCCGGAAATAGATGAACCAGTAAGTGGACTTTGTCACATTGCTTCTTCTTTTGAGGATTACTGATTACTCCTTTATTTTTTTTTTATGTTAATATGATACTTGACCTTATTCGTCGACCAAAACATTCCCGTCAAATGCTGCTGGTCGGAGTGTAATGCCTAACCTCCCTTCTACTATGTCACTGTCAGTCACTTGTGTCCATCCCTCGCCACTAGAGACACAGGCAAGATGTCCCGTCTGTAAATCATCTCAATGAAACACATGTCCACAGTGTAATTTGCCTGCCTGGGGCTATTTTATTTCTTCTCATTTTCTTGAATCTGCTAAAAGACTTCATAGATATCTTAAACACCCAAATGTCAGGCTTGCAGATTCTGGCTCTTGTCAGCGGCCTGGTCGGGCTGGGCGCCACTATTGGGGCCACAGTGTCCAATGAATGGAGGGCTACTAGTCGGGCATCCTCGGTCATCACAGCGACCTGGGTGCTCCAGGGTTTGTGGAACAACTGTGCTGGGAATGCTATTGGAGCTCTGCACTGCAGACCACATCACACTATCCTTAAACTGGAAGGTAAGAACACAGGAACACACGCAACGCTACATGTCTGAGCTCACACTGCTGCATGACGCGTTTTTAACAAGACGTTGTATGTTTACTGTGAATGTTCCTAATGTATGATAACACAGTGTGACCTGCATTCTTCACCACATAAATATATCACTTTGGTTTCACAAGCATGTTTCTGTCCAGAACCATTAAGCTGCTGCTAATGTGTTCAAATATATAAAAGAGATTTTATTTTTTTGCAGATTTTCACATTTTCTTTCCTATTTTAGTGTCACTTATCCCTTTTGTAATGTGTCTAATACATGAACTAGTCGATGGAAATATTATAGAAGGTGACTGGGAAGCAAAATGTTTTGCAAGATTTTATATTTAAGAGATGTGTTTTGCACAGAAATCTTTATCAAGTATTTTTAAGAGAGGAGTGTTTTGTCAATTTGTCAGTGAACGAATCTTTGTTATAAAAAACGAAACAGATTTTCGTCTCAGATTGTGGTACCTTTCAAACATATCTGTTATGTATATGTATATTTTATCTACCTGTTTCTGCAACATTTTACCATGGCGTGTAATCTTGACAAATATCGTGTCTGATTTATTGTAGAAATGAAACTCATCCTGAAAAATAAGTAAATGATAACTTCTGTTCCAGATGATATTTCACTTGTTAACTTAATGTGTAACTATGAGAGTGTGTGAGTCACAGACGCTTCTAAACAGCGACCTATTGTAGGCCGTAAAGGCCAGAAA
This sequence comes from Serranus cabrilla, assembly GCA_903364295.1. NCBI lineage: Eukaryota > Metazoa > Chordata > Actinopteri > Perciformes > Serranidae > Serranus > Serranus cabrilla. Next base: position 119,334 of record CAFUXE010000627.1, read on the forward strand.
AGGAGAAAATAATAGTCAGACTTTATACTATTCAGAACATAATTATTTTGTGAACTCATTCTCACCTATATTCATGTAATTGAGATGCATATTACTCGATATTGAAGATATTACACTCTTATTGTCTATAATTATATATTAGATTTACAAGTTCCCAAATCATGTGTTTTTGGTTTTCTTGTTTCTTATTTTTTTCCATTCTGTTCAAATATTTCAGTATTTACAACTGAATGTGAAGATACAATATAAGTTATTTAAAGATGAATTCACCCAATTTAGGGACATTTAAAAATAGTAATAACAAATAATAATAATATGTTTTTAAAAGAATGAGAATGAGAGTGGTTTGAGATCCTCGGCTCCATCTGATGGTGGCAGCATTGTGTCTATAAAAAACCTTATCTACAGTATGTTCCTCCACCAGATGGGGCTCTATTTACCCTGATAAAAGCTGAATGACTTCTTTATTTAGGTGTCTTTTCCTCTTGTTTTCTTTTTTTAAACTATAACATATTGAATATATTTGTATTTCTACTTTTCAAAATTAATTAACACATTTCTCTGAGATGTAACAGCGACTCTGTTTCCTCAGAGCGAGCGGCATGCTGTTAATAAGTTATTGGAATCTGCTATTTTTGGTCTTTGAGGAAGTTACAGCTCTCTCATCGGTGGCAGTGCAAGGTGAAAGGTAGAAGGTGACACATTCACTGTTACATTCATACTGTTTCTTGCTTTAAATATCTTTTCTGTGGATTCTCAAGACAGGCTTTTCATTTACTCACATTTCCCTTTCACATAGTTTTAGATGAGAATGGACTAAATTAACAGGAATAATACACCGATAAAATACTGTATAATGAATTGTTTATTTAACAAACAATAATTATTATGTGTTAAGTGCATTTACTTTTACATCACTAAAAATGTTAATGTAAAAATTCCACTTTGAAGAAAGTTTTTTTTTCCATGAAGGTATCATTACTTATACTAAATTATTATGTAATCTGATTTTAAGACTTAATTCCCATCACATTGTATTTATGCCAACTCAAGATATGAAATAATAATAATCATCATCATCATCATCATCATAATAAACATATTTGTATAGCACCTTTAAAACATAGTGCTCCACCGCAAAAAAAACCCAGAATCCAATAAAATTACATTAAAAAAAAGCATCATGAAATGATCAAAAAACGGAGAATAGCTCAAAGAAAATACACAATAAAATAATATAATTTATGAAGACAGGTAGACAGCATGGAATGAATGAGGTGATTATTTAATTAAAGAATGCTTATATGTACATGCTTGTAGTTTCCTTTAATTTTAAAACAGTTACCGGTCATCATCACACTTTCAACATCCTCAACCTTCATCTCTGACACGCAGTCACACGTCACAGTGACGCGTATGAATGAGTGGGTGTCAGGCGCTAGAATAGACCACTGGCCACTTGTTGATCTTTAAGGCCAAACTCCTCCCTACAGAATATAACAGTCCACCACACATTAACTATCAATCACAGCCTATCCATTGAACTTACCAGTGCAGAGGCTGCAAGCCCGACCGGCCAGAGAACCATCATTCAATTTCAGCTCTCACCAGCCTAATTGGCCGTCACACAGGAGTGTGTGGAGGAGTCCTCTTTGCAGAATGTTCCAGGAGATCTTGGCCTTCGTTTTCAGCACTTCGGGGTGGGTGCTGGTGTCCTCCACTTTGCCGCTGGACTACTGGAAAGTTTCCACACTTGATGGGACAATAATCACCACAGCTACATACTGGTCCAATCTGTGGAAGGCCTGCGTCACTGATTCAACTGGAGTCTCCAACTGCAAAGACTTCCCCTCGATGCTGGCACTGGATGGTCAGCCTGCTGTTCCTTTTTCATTGGATGCTTTGATTTTTCTTTCTTTTTTCCTGATCGTTTTATCATTAAAGAGTCCATGCTAATGGATTCAAAGCTTGATGTAATTTTTTCTTTTTTAAATAGTGCTGATTCATCCTGTTTTTGCTTTATAAGAAATGTACTTTCTGTTTGTTTTGTAGTTAAATAGCACATGTTAATGTCTAAAACACTTAATTTCCTCTTTTAGCCGACTTTTCTTGACTAGCGCTGAATCATGCTCTGTGTCAAAGCGCTTTAAAAACACTAAACTTTGATTCTTTTGCTAGAAAATTCAAGTTGAAGTTCAATGCTACTCAGGACTAATATATGTCCTCAGGCCTAATGCAGGTCGTAAAGTAACAACTCATTTACCTTCAAACGTGTCAATGTTTAGCCTTTGTTCTTGGAGCTTGAAAGCTATGAGGGAGATTTACTGGGACCCTCAGGCGGTTTCTCCCACGGCTGACTAGTCTCCTAGTCTCAGGGGTTAACTTCCATGGTAATATTTGCCTCAAAACCACATGTGAATAGTACGTTTCATACAAAGACAGTCACCGGACCACCATAAAGTGTCTGAAAACACTTAGGGTTACTTGTAACAAATTGCTTTTCTTGCTTTATGTGTAAATTGCTCACAAGGTCAGTAACCCAATGACCTTGCGGTGTGCAGGGGATGCAAAACCACAGGAGGGAGCCACAAGAAGAAACATTATTTGCATATATATTTGCATTATTAACTGCATCTAAGCTGAGCTCTATCTTATGTTTACAGGCTACATCCAAGCATGCAGGGGACTGATGATTGCGGCCGTCTGTCTGGGTTTCTTTGGTTCTATATTTGCTCTTGTTGGAATGAAATGCACCAAGATTGGAGGAACTGACAAAAACAAAGCCAGGGTTGCCTGCTTTGCTGGTGTTAATTTCATTCTTAGTGGTAAGTATAGTGAAATTGTCCATTTAATATTGAAATTTTCTGTGTGAGCTGATCAGATTCTTGTTCTTCTCAGGCCTCTGCTCCCTCTCAGCGTGCTCCCTCTATGCACACCGGATAACAACAGAGTTTTTTGACCCAATGTTTGTGGCTCAAAAGTAAGAACCGTCTCACTACGTGTTTTTGTGATTTGTGTTCTATGTTCATGTAACAACTACCACAGGCAGAGTGTATTTTTCACATTTCTGTGGAAAAAAAAACTACTTATACATGATGTGCCTATTTCACCTAAGGCATGAAAACATAGGTGGTAGCAAAACTTGTTGACTTTGGAGTATAAAAATAACCAGATCTTCCAGGCTTTCTTATTGTTACTGGACTGAATTAATCAAATTCTTATAATCCCCCTTTAAGCCAATGGGAATTAGTCTTGGGCCCCGTAACATCATGTTACCAACCTGATCTAACAAAATGATCTGAAATGACTTCTTAACACCGAATTACGTGCTGGTGCAGCATAATGTGTGAAAATCACGTGAAAAAGCAGAGCGTTCTAAAAATAGCAAACACATAATTATTCATGCACGTACAGTTCATGGTTGTAAAAAAAAGACAGTTTTGGTGAATTTAGTCTACAAAACCACTGACCTTAGTTCTGACCTGGAAAAGCGTTATAAAAGACAGTTTAAAAAATAAGTAAATGTAACAGAAATGCGGGAAGTGATGCCGCGGCAGTTACATTAAAAAAACCTCCTCCAGTGTGACATCTGCCATTTAAACTCAGCATCGCCATGAGACCAATCATTACTACTACGGCACTAAATTACATTGTTAACGAGGGAATACGTGTGTCCAGCACAAAAAAAGGATCCTAATTGACTTGGCATTGCAGTTGTGGTCATTTCACGTAATTTTGTGAGATCAGGCTGATGTTATGAACCCAGAGATTGTAATTCTCCAATTTTGTAGTTTGTAGTTTTGTACTGTCTGTTAAAAAACTAAGAGACATAGCATGCACACTCAGAGTTTCAAGTTTCCTAAAAACTAATTGGTAACTTTGCTGGTTTTGTATGAACTCTCAGATGTATCTCACTTTGGATAAAGACATTATGAAATTGTAACATTGATGCATAACAGCCTCAATGAATTGTGCATTTTTGTTCACTTTAGGGAAGATAATTTAAGTTCAGGCTTAACAAAGAGTATTTAGGGTGCTGTCAAATGTCAAAATGGGTGAAATGTGACCTGAATGTTGGGTTAAGTATTGTTTTTTGTCCATAGGTATGAACTGGGAGCTGCGCTCTTTATCGGCTGGGCAGGATCCATCCTCTGCATCCTCGGAGGCAGCATGCTCTGCTTCTCCATCACAGGTTCTTTCAGCAAAAGGTCGGTCTGAGTAACACATACTTAAATTATATTACACAGAAGACAAATGTTTGAATAAATTCTGTCGAGTGATGTAGGTGTTTTGATTTATTAAGATGAATCTGTGTTCTGTCTCTTTACAGCCACAGTCAGGGACACTATATCTACAAAGGTGCTGCCTCACATTCTCATATCTCCTCTTACCCGAGAGGGCAGGCGATGTCTGTAAACCAGAGGCCGCCTCCTGACTATAGCAACTCCTCCAGGATGCAGCACTTTGATAAGAATGTATATGTGTGAGGGATGTGAATATAAAACACTTTTAGCCACAGGTGAGTCTTAAAATATCTACCGTAACTCTAAAAGATACAGCGCAGTCTATGAGACTTGGTGGTTTCTGTCTAATAGCAGCAGAATTAACTGATATTAATCTGTGGCTCACCAGGAAATACGTTTAGAATATTTAAATATTTCTACTGAGGGGTCTGAATTTAAAGTTGTATATAGCAGTTTACTCTCTGACCTTGGGGAATTGCTTTTTTATACAGCAGGCGACTTCTGTATTTGGCAGTTGTACATATTACTGTTCACTGAATGATATGATTGTGTATGTATTATCATTAGACAGCCAAATCAAAAACATCTGCTCCATAATGGGCCTTTATAATCTATTTTCTGCATTGTTTTTTTTTATGTATGTGGCAAACAGCTGTATATTATTTTGTAAGACATTTCCTTTACTTGCCTGGGATAGACTGGGTGAACCCCGACACTCACACAAAGACAGCCGGGATCAGCTCCAGCACCCCGCGACCTGAGTTCAAATAAGCGGTTAAGGATAATGAATGAATGAATGAATTTCCTTTGTCGGATGTATCTTTAACTGTAAGTAACCTGTCCGTGTTGTTAATCTGTAATGACAATGTTTAAAGCAGTGTCAAACACAGATTCTCTTGTTTTCCATGACATAAACATTAACTATGATTTTGTAATAAGCTAGAATGTCAGAAAAGGACAGCATGCCGTCACTGTCTGGTAGAAGTGCGTGGCGGATGATGAGGAGGACCTTTTTTTATTTTTTCTTATTTTAAGGAGAATGTTTGTGTGGAAATAAAACAGATAAAATGAGTTTCGGCAGACTCGTGTTTTTCTTGTTTTGCCAGCAGATGATGTCATATTTGCTCTTCAGTCACATCAAGAGAAGTCTGAAGAGGGCAGCAGTTTGGCAATTTTATTATTAGGAAACACTTTAAGTGGCTTACTAGCATGGGCTTTCTTGTAAATACATATTAAATGTATATTGCTTAATTTTAGTAGGTGAAAAAAAGAGATGTACACGTGAAAAAGTAGCTTGCATGAATTGTCTCAAGTCGGGAGCACACTCCCGCGAGTTTACAGTCAACATCTCACACAGTGGTTCAGAGCCCTCATCAACACTAATGGCACACGGCACAAACATAATGTCATCCTGTCCTGAAACAGGAAACCACCAACTCCACAAACTCTCCACCCTGCTTCTAGCCGAGCAGACGTTTAGTGTGTTTTATGCTTCAAGAGGAGTGGACCCCACCTGGTTTAACTTTCAGAAATGAGGAAACGTCTGATTCAAGTACTCGCCTTCCTGCTTTCATCGCTGGGATGGACGTTTGTGCTGTGCACCATGGCCATGGACTACTGGAGGATCACACAGTTAGGAGGACAAGGAGGCTCCTTCATCATCACGGTGGCTTGGTACTGGTCCAACCTGTGGAAGGACTGTTTCACCGACTCCACGGCCGTCACCAACTGTAGAGACTTTCCTGTGCTCTGGAGTGTCACCCGTAAGTTTTCCTCATGCTGGAGGCTTCAGCAGTGATGTTTCTCATGCCTGTTCGTCTTTCACTGTGAATGAATATGAGACCTGTAATTCAACAGGTAGAGCAAGAGATTTGGAAGAGGAAGAAGAAGACAAGAAAAGTTAAATTAATAAGCAATAAAACAGCTTTTGTTGGTCTGGTATTGCCAGTAGGTAAAGTTAGCTAACTTTAGCTACATATTTCTAGATATTGCTAAGAAAATAGCGTACTGCGCTACCATGAACTAGCTTAAGCTGTGGTTAAATATAAAACAAAATGATTCAACTAACGTCTTATAATATTTGTAATCCTTGTTACACTTTTCCTTAAAAAGGTATAATGATAAAGGTAATATTATATTATAATAGATGATTACATTAATTTATTGTCTGAGGAATATGCTTTCAACAAACTTACATGTAATAGTTTGGTTTTATTTGTCAATATTTTAAGCATTAAAAAGTAACAGAAAACACCACGGCTAAAGTCAAGGCATTACTGAAATGTAACTCATCAGTTTTGTAAGAATTTAACAGCTACTTTAATTCACATTTCAAGAGGAAATATCGTTCTTTATAATTCATGAGGTACACTTATAATACAGGTGTATCATAGTGTAACAATGCTTGCTCTTCAGTGCTCTTAATGACAGTGACTTTACACCAGAGGTTAGGCTTAGTGCACACAATAAAATAAAAAATATAAGTATTAAAAAGTATTAAAAAGTTCTCCAAAGCGATGTGAGTGTAAACTCAAATCGTATCTGTGGAATAACTGCTATTTAATCCTGTTTTCTGTTTCTCACAGCTTTCGTGCAGGGAGTGCGAGGGCTGCTGATGTGCGGGTTGACTCTGGGATTCTTCGCTGTCGTGCTCTGCTTTGTTGGAATGGAGTGCACTTACATCGGCGGAGCTGATAAAACCAAGGACAAACTGCTTCTTGCAGGAACAGTGTTTCACATTGCTGGCAGTGAGTACAAAACATAAAGTAAATGACAGATATGTTTTGCCCCCATTATTTCCTAATCATTAAACCTCTGCATGCAGGTGTGTCAGATATTTCTGCCTACTGCTTATACATCAACAGGGTCGCCAGGACAACCTTTGCTGCCAGTGTCGGCCCGGGAGTCTTACGGTACACTAAATTTCCATGTTGTGTAATGTCAACCGTTCATTCAACAGTCAAATTGCATACCAATTATTGTTAAAGCACCATATATCATGACCTTTTTTTTATTTCAGGTATGACCTAGGAACGCCCATATTTCTTGGACTTGTGGGGTGTTTTTTAATCCTGTTAGGATCTATTTTCTACGCTGTGACCGTCTTCAGAGTAATCTGCCCTGAAAGGTATGAATTCAGCCATCTTCACCCTTTTCCCTGTGCCAGCTGAGCTCAAACCACATTATTAACTTTGTATATTTTTGTCTTACAGTAATGTGGTATATGCCTATGGAGGAGGCACCTACATGGACCCTCGCTCCAGAGGAAGAACCCTGTACACCGGATATTACAAACCCTACGGGCAGTACGAGTCCTATTTGGGTTCAGGATCATCCGGCAGCTCCAAATTAAAGCTCTCTCAGACAACACCCACAAAAATGTCAGAAAGAGATGCGTTTGTGTAGTAGCTCAAAGCTCTCTTGTCATATATGTATAGTTTTATTTCTTCAAATAGGATGAAGAAACCGTTTCTCTTCAGTGCACCATGTACAGTTGTAATATTTTGTTGTTGTTGATGTCATACTCTTTATAAAATACACTGTCTTGTGTTTACTCATCATGTGTTAACTTTGTTGTGATTTAAGCATGTATTACAGTTAAGAATGTCCCTAAAACATCTATAAATTAGTAGATACAAAATGACTTTATACCTAATGACTATTGTGTCCCTTCAGTTGTTAAATATACTTTATGATATTACTTTTACAGTACAGGGTGTCCTCTTTACAGCTTAAAACATGTATAACAAAAGCAAATGAGCAGAAAAATATGTGGAAAGTATTACAAAATGAGGAGTAGATATTGAAGTTTTTGCCTCATCTACATAGCACTATTAGTTGCACGAAGCACATTAAGATGGTATTCAATTTCTTGCCATGTTGGCTGTAGCAGAGCCTCATCAATGGTTGCCATGGCACCAGGTCAGTCCCGTATCTTTGTTCAGTCTTTAACATAACCCTACAGAAAGAGGTATCTGATATTGTTTCAATAAACCATGATACACATTGTGCCTTGTCTTGAGGAGTAGTCATTTTCATAGGGGTTATATTTTTTTAAATTGTAAAGAGACTTTATGGACACCCTGTACAGTCAAATACACAAATACAAGCATGTTATTCTTCTGTCAAAAATAATTAAACTTTTACCATTCAAACATGTGATAAGTCTTTTTTCTAGTTTCAAATATTATGGCTTTAATATTTTTAGGCTTCAAAGGAATAGTTTGGATTTTTTGAGGTCTGGAGTCTGGAACCTCTCGGTTCATTTTTTATTACCAAGGGGCATTATGAACAGGTGCAGAATGGATGCCCCTGAATAGACCTACCACCAATTAGTGCAACATAATGTGACCTTGATTGCTACTGAATCAGTTCTGTTTAGTTTGAGAGTTTGATGAGTTGCGCTGGACGTCAGTCACCCAGTCAGAGCTGCTGATTGGCCGACAGAATGGGAGAGTCTGAATGGGAGAGTGACCAGACTAACTAGATTTTTCTAGGTCAGCCTTTTCAGGTGGCTAACATATGTTTTGTTGCTGCCCCCCTCGTCAGAGAAAGATTACTTAGCTTCCGGTGTCGGACCAATTCAACTGGGGCCGTGCTGACTGCTATCTCCAGCAGGTAGGACACTGACTACATATACGTACCTTACATGACCCTACCCCACCATACTGACCGTCACACAACAGCTGAATCTCAAGACAAAACATGTTGATGTAAACTTCTAGCAATTTGTGTATGTTGTGTGTGATAGTGGAATCCAAATGGGGTTTGTTGTGACTCTGTGAAAGGTGCTGGCCCATCTGGTTTATTTAAGGATATTGTTTTCTAATGTCGATGGACAAAATAACAGGAACTCCATTTGCCATTGGCTCAATACTACAGTCATATATCCCTAAAACACTGTATTGCATGGCTAGTTTAACTTGACCAGGACTAGGTATGGGAACACTGAAAACAACTTTTAACAGGCAAAAAAATATGTGACAATAATGACACACAGGGCTACAAGGTGGTGTAGTGTGTTAGCATACTCTGACTCTTCAGTGTGGGGATTACTTTTTTTTTTGCCTTTTTCCCACACTATATGCATCGTTACTTTAAATTACCCGCAGGATTGAGACCTGATCATGGTGACCGGTTCAGGGTGTCTTTTGTCCAATGTCAGCTGGGATCAATCTGTTTTCTCTTTTTTTAGTATTATATTCTCTACATTGTAGACTTTT
>CAFUXE010000627.1:135386-147904 GCA_903364295.1 Serranus cabrilla
TGCGGTCAACACATGGGACTGTTGAGATTTGACTGACACAATAAATAAAAGACACTCGGCTGAAGTTTGTGGGACGAGGAACGAGATTGGACCGGCTGGTGCAAATCTAACCATGGTTTCCATCGACCATGTCGCTCACAAAATACTGACTTACATCCCTTATGTTCTTGTTTTGATTGACATGAGATATGAGGGTAAGTGACTTTACCTTACTTGGCACTGACAAGTTAACGATGGCCAATGTTTCTATTAACTGGTAAATAACTTGAGACAGCCTGCTTGAAGTTAAAGTAACACTATTTATATGGCTAATGTCAGTGACAGCGTTAAGCTAGTGAAATCGATTACTGTTGGCTAACGTTAAGCTAGCTAATCACTTCTGTTAACTTTTCGAGGCAGATCGTTATACTTTGGTAGTTAAAGTTAACTTTTAGCCTACAGGTGACTAAACTTAAGTGTCACCTTGGCAACATTAGCTTGTTTACTGTAGTGTCATTAGTGTAAGCTAACCTAATGTCAACTTCCAACGTACGTTTGACAACTAACGTTAGCTAGCTAACCGACATGTCAAAGTAATCTCTCTCTAACTTGACGCTACTATCTTAGTGTATGCTACATGCTGCAGCCTGTCATTGGTTGTTACTTAACGGAAATAAAGCGGGGGATACAATACTGTGGTATTATGCTCTGTGTTGTGGTGCAGGATATGAATTATGTGCATGTTTTTCAGGAGTGAAGTGTGGCAGGGATGGGAGTGTGGATAATCATATGGAGATGGGGAAGAAACTGCTTGCTGCTGGCCAGCTAGCCGATGCACTCTCTCATTTCCATGCTGCCGTAGGTAAGTGACAGAAACACATAACATGTTAGTGTTAACTCTTGGAAACGGGATTTAAAAAACTTGCATATTCACGTTTTTGTTGTTCTTTTGTCAGACGGAGATCCGAAGAATTACATGGCCTTCTACAGGAGAGCTACAGTGTTTCTAGCAATGGGGAAGTCAAAGTCTGCACTGCCAGATCTGAGCAGAGTTATTGAACTCAAACCAGACTTCACATCTGTGAGTTTCTGTTTTCACCTCAGTTGGTCTGAAGTAATTTATTTTTACATAGCTACTAGCTGTTGAATGTCATACTTACAAAACTGTGTACAAAAGCCATTTACTGTAAATAATGGTAGCTATATTTGTAAATACAATATATGTGCGGGTTTTATATCAGCTCTGGAACAACTATGCTGGGAAACTGATCAGCCATGTCAGCTGTGATGATAAGTGTATATTTGCACTCTTATGCAAAACAAGTGCAATCTCCCTGTTTTAACAGGCACGCCTTCAGAGAGGAAACCTTCTTCTGAAGCAGGGGAGACTAGATGAAGCAGAGAGTGACTTCAAGAAGGTGGTAAGTATACTTATGTCCATGTGATAACCACAGCACAAAGACTGAGATGTCAGTATTTGGTTGGATAAGCAGAGATCACCAGGAGGTGTCAGTGTTGATCTGTAGCATGGTGTTATAATGTACTAAACTCAATCATGAAAACTAGGCTCAGTGTTTTTAAATATGATTGGAAACAAGGGCAGTAATTAACCTTAATAACAGCTTTATTTATGGAAAGGATGTTTCCGTATTTCTATATCGTGCTCTTTTGTATTTTTATTCACTATTATTGTTTCCTATTATTAGAATTATTATACAGATTTTCTGAGGTTGACCACATGAGAGATTTTGTTATTGATGGGATAAATGGACTTAACAACAGTCTTTGAAACCGAGTACAAAGGAAGTTAAAAACAGATGCTCACAGGCCACATAAGACCTTTTAGAGCGGGGATACCCTGCATCCATAAGCCATCTTAAAAATGTAGATAATAATTAAATTGGCAGTGGACTCTCATTTTGGCCTTAAGGGATCATTTTAAGGTGCTCGTTAAGGATTAAGAGTGGAGCTAGCTAATGCATTTTCCAGGAGAATTACCATTTTACAGAGGAGTTTCACAACACTCCCAGAAGACATGAATGCCCTTGTTATATCTACTCTTAATTCAAAAATTTTTGATTTAAAGCCTCTGTATTCTCGGGTGAGGAAATCATGCAGGCAAAAATGAAGTTCCTCTTCTTTATGGGGATAGGATGTGAATGTCTGTGTCACATTGTGCTGAGGGCTGGTGGTGGGCCTGCAGCCTCAGCCTGTTTTGATCTATAGTTCCCTCCCCTTACATTCCCTTCTATTGAACATGCAGAAACCCAGTCAACTTTCAATTAGCTTTATTAAAACTACACTCATGCCCCATAAAATGTGGTCTCGTCTTTGTCAAAGTTACTGTAATAGACATAAACACTATATGTTAATGAATAACACTCACATAATTGTTTTATTATCTTACTGGGGTAATGTTCTGTGAAAACTTGAAACAGAGCATTGAGTCGAGATGATAATTATAATATTAAATAATTAATAGGATTCATATACGCTTTTGAAGATACTCAAGACGATCACCATGATTTGTGTTAATTTGCTGCTGTGCCTGAACAATAATTTACTCATTAAGAAAACAATGCACTCAAACCTAAAATATGTTTTTTTTTAACAAGTTTAAGTTTTGAGGGTGCTGTCAGAAATTAAGCAGATCAGGAGCCACATTCTCAGCAGAGTGCAACGGGCATCTGGGCTTGCATGGGCAACATTTTACTGGTCTAATGTCAAGGCATCTGGCCAGAGGTGTGTGTTATCCTGCTGCTTCAGCAGTCCACAGTGTTGGCCCAACTTAATGCATTACATTTATGCATTATGCTTTTCCCTTAGCTGAGCTAGCAGGAAATACTTTAAAGGTACCAAGGTCTATTTGTAAAGGACGCGTTGTTAGCCGAGATTGCTCTCGTGAATATGATGACCTGTATGATGAGGATGATTATACTGTAATGGGTTTAGGGAATGGTAAGCACTGCTAATGCTGTGATAGGAAATGCTTTGAGGAGGCAAAGTCGACACAAGTACCTCTTTTAGAAATACAAGAGCTCATATTGGAATGTGTCGGTAAAGGACTGAATACAGTTTTCTGAAGTACGCAGATTTTCAAATCTACAATCTACACCTCATATTCACACGCTGTCCTGGCTCAGTCTTTTTTTTTACGCAGTTAGACTGCTTTAATCATCAGCATAAGCGTGTATTCTAATGCATCGACTTTCAATGTTCCAGCTGAAGTCCAACCCCAGTGAAAAAGAGGAGAAGGAAGCCCAGAGTCAGCTGACAAAGTCGGATGAAATTCAGCGGCTGGTGGCTCATGCACACAGCAGCTTCAACAGCCAGGATTATGTGACAGCTGCTGCCCAGCTTGACACTATCATTGAGGTAGGATACCTTCCTTGTCAGCATTACCTAATTTACCTACGAGCAAGACTTTGTCCATGTTATCATCACCGCAGAGTCTACAGAGCATTTGTATAATAGCCAGTCCTGTAGGTTGTAAGAGATATTGTCTGCCTGTTACAGACCTGCGTTTGGGACGTGACCTCTCGTGAGATGCGAGCGGAGTGTTTTATTCAAATGGGAGAGATGGGGAAGGCCATCAGTGACCTCAAAGCTGCATCCAAGTTAAAGAACGACAATACCCAGGCCTTCTACAAACTCAGCACCATCTACTATAACCTCGGAGACCACGAGATGTCCCTCAAGTAAGACCCACTTGCAGTTTGCTTCCTTTGAGGCTCCTATACTGTGGTAAATCCTGGAACTTAACAATATGTGATACTGACAAAGTGTCACACAGACTAACAGATTTAAAAAATAATGTCAGTCCTGACAAAATAATCATATCTGAGCAATAAATCTGAATTGAATGTGAACATAGCCTTAGTTAAATAACAATAGAAACTACAGCTTAAAAAATGACCACATACTTGAAATCTGTAGTGTTATTTTAAAGTGCTCTTATTGTTTTTTTCCACCCCCTAAAAGTTGGCAATATATCATGTTCATCAGGTGAAATGAAAAATGAGCCTGTTCTGACCCTCTTGTCTCGTCTGATCTGCAGTGAGGTGCGTGAGTGCCTGAAGCTCGATCCTGATCACAAACAGTGTTACAGCCATTACAAGCAGGTCAAGAAGCTCAACAAACAGATCCGGTCTGCAGAGGAACTCATGCAAGAGCAGAGGTATGTGTTCAGGCAATTGTATATCCATTTAAATATAAAATAACATCCTTTCTGAGTACCAGGCATTGCATCATCTGCAGAATGACTGCTTCCTCTCCCTGAAGCACTCCGACTTTATGATTTTACAAACAGCCGTGCAAATCCCATCTTATTATGAATGGATGTCGCATCATGTTTGACATACATAAGATATCATATTCACAAGACTAAATAAAGCAAATAACAGAGCGGCATGATGTTTGTGGGTGCAATGATCCATGTTGCGTTCTGCCGTATCGACAGTGTCACAGCGCTGCTCAAACACCCACTCGCTTCCTGCTCCTTTAGGTACGAAGACGCGGTGAGCAAGTATGAGGCAGTGATGAAGACCGAGCCCAACGTGCACCATTTCTATCTCCTCGCCAAGGAGCGCATGTGCCATGCGTTGGCTCAGGTAAGACCCCCAACTGTCACCACGAGATGCATTAACTCACTCTTTGACTTCTTTAAACAAAACATCTAACAGCCAAGCTTTCTCTGTGCCACGAGCAGGGCCAGCAGGGCAGCAGAGCGATCTCAGTGTGTGGAGAAGTCCTCCAGTCAAACCCAGAGAACGTCAACGTGCTGAAGGACAGAGCTGAGGCCTACATCCAAGAGGAACAGTATGAGGAAGGTAAGTCTATCGGAAGGATACTTCAAATCAGTTTCTCACCCGCTGTTATCTTGAATTTGTTAAGAAAATTTTGTCAACAAAGAAAATGCTTGATTAATTGAAGTAAATGGGGGCCAACTTTAACATGCCAAAACTATAAACCAAACATAAACAAAACCTGTGCAAACTCTAAAGTTTCATGTATCCAGCCATGTGCTAAATACCTCCTCAACATATGCATCTTCGCGAATACCTTACAAATGAAAACATTTCCATATAAACTCTGTCGTGCTTGCAGAGGCACACAAAGTTTGCAATTGGATATTTTGACATAGTTTTGCTGTTGTCCAATGTGGCCACCAAATACTCAAATTTATCAAGAATTTCATAAATTTCTTTGGGAGTCGTTGATATACAGAATATATTTTCCAATTTATCGGAATCAGTCCCTTAAATTTTGCCCTCAGAACCAGGGTCTCACTAAATGCTGGAAAGTCTACCAATCTTCACTGGGAATTTGTTCATTTCAGTTCAGAAAGTCAATGGTGTTTTGGACTGAATTATAATGCCGGTGCCTTTACTCCTCTACAACTCTACTCTTTTCACAGCATCTTACCTGCTTTTATTTGAGTTTTAGAGATAAAACACAGCTATTTAGATGAAATTACTGAAAACTATATGCAATAATCCTAATTTTTACTACACTGTTCCCTGTTGTCATGGCAAAAGTCTAACACAAGGGGTCCTTGTAACTCTACAAAGAACACACAGTGAAATTAAGTTAAAATATCAATGGCACATCAAGTGTCTTCCATCATGTTTTTTTGTTGGAATTTGTTTATGTCTGCTGTGAAAGTAATGTAATTTTAATGTAAACATCCAAAGAAAATGCTGCTGGGCAGCATACAGCCAGTAAAAGGACGGATTAAATGAAATTGTGCCTCATTTAAAAAATCTCTTGGTTCACACCCAAATCCACTTTGAATTTAAATAAGCACAATAACGACTAAGTGTAAATAAATATAGCAAGGGCGTCCATGTCTAATTTGGTTAAAGCATATAAATACTATATCTAAAGCCAGAAAAAGACACACGTCATCCGTTAGAGCATTTGTCACATACAGTATAATTAGAATTATGTGTGTAGCACATTGTGTTTGGAGTAAGTATAGCCTGCAAGACGTAGAGCTGCCCTGCACTGCTGCCTGAAATGATTCCGAATTTCTTGTTTATCAAGCCTAAAGCCATTCTTCAGTGGCAGTGCCAAAACACACACACACACACACACACAGCACTTACTATTTCCATAAAGCCTTTGCTGGCAGAGGGGGAATTATACTGAAACAACGGTCTCCCTATCTGTCGTCAAATCGCAGAAAGTCCAGTGATGGCAGATGGTGAAATCCACAGGAATAGTTTGTTTCCCAGCGATCATTTTACCTGTCGCCGGATGTTCTGCTACTGCCGCGCAAACAGCCAGTGGATATTTTTGTCAAAGTCCCTGCCTACATTTTATGTTTATCTGACAATTAAGTTTGAAATGTAATGAAAACCAGCCCACCCGTCTCCGTGTCTTTGTGCACAGATTGCGAGTACAATGTCCAAACTGTGGTTCCTATAGAATAATTTTTCACTCCAGCTGCTCAGGTTGAAACTCTCACACTTTAGATTCTCACTAATGACTATCAGCCTGAAACTCGCCAAAAACTGGCTCAGATATCGGGGAAAATGTTAAGGAATTAGCATAATCCAATACAAAAAAAAAAGATATCCCCTGAAACATCAAGTCACAGTGTTGTAGCAGGTGAGGGAGAGCAGCTGGCTGCTGAACGAAGAAGCAAAGGGACAAAATGCAAAGTGTGCAATGTTACAGGGTGTCAAGGAATGGAGCAAACTTTAGTGTGTGAAGGAGTTTAACTGGAGGTGTATGAGTAAATAATGCCAAGAAAAAAACTAGTATTTGATTGTTTAAAAATGTACATATCATACACAGTGATTTTAAGAAACAGGGACACTGAGTGACACTAAGTACTCAAAACCACTTTCCATAGTTTTCATTTAGTATCAGGTTTTTGAAGTATCCCATTTATGTATGTTTATCATTTTAAAAAAAACTGGATAAGCTCTTCTCCTGTTTATGAGAAAGCTGAAAAATGCTATTCCAAAAGACTAGCCTGAAAAACACCAGGATAGAGCTGCGTGTACACACCTTGACTTGGGTATTTAGCACCCGGCTACCTGTGCAGCCACACATTCAGCCAAGTGATGTAAAACAAACAAACAGTGGCAGCAATCAAAGTCTTTCTGGATGGAAAGCAGCTGTGAATCTTCATCCCCTGCTGCCCTGTTGTGGTGACATTGACGAGCTGACAACACAAAGTGGAGGGCAGTGTTGTTAGTGTAGCGTAGCTTGTATCAGGAATAGCTCAGCGCGCAGCGAGTGTGGTCAGGAGAAAGATGGATGCCATTGGAGCAAAGAAGAAGTTGCAGTAAAGCTGTTAAGTGGCAGTAAATGTGCAGTGTAGGTTGTTTTGTTTTAACTGGGATACTAGTATTTATCATGTATACAAGTTCAAGAATTACCAGATTTTTCTGTGTTGTGTTTATTATATCTTAAAAGGGATAAGCCTCATCTAGGGATATTCATGTCCATGTAAACACACTCAATGTCAGTGTCCAACAATTTTCACGAAACCGTCTCCAGTGCGTCAGGCTCCAACACTCCTATCGATTTGCACTACATAAACTGAAAGAGTGTAAAGTGATGACTCACAACCCAGCCAGTGTGATGCACATAAGAAGGGTGGAGACTTTCTGTGGTTATATTGCAAAAGCCTGCTGCTAGTCGAAGCTTAAATCAAGGCAGCTACAGTGGATTTGTTGTGTGTGGCCAGAGTTTGACAACATGCATCATTCAAATTAGAGGCTGCAGAAAGGAAACACAACAACTAATACCTGAGACTTTCAAACAGCTGTACAGGCAGTTAATCAGCCGAAAAGAGAGGCTGTCATACAGCACAGGCCAGCTGCTGGAGATGAGGATCCGAGGAAAAATCAGAAAATGTTTCATGTGTCACAATTGCAAAAATTAGTAGATATATAAAAAAAAAAACTAAATCTGGTGGTGTCTGACTGGATTTAACATAGGACATTATGATTACATGGACCCCGAGGCAATAATATTAATTAAAAAAAAACTATCAATAATCTCATTGACAGATTTTTTTTCCCTGTGTTTATAGTTTAACAATACATGATAAAGTGGAGCAGGCAAGTAAACATGAATAAAAGATATTTGTGAGATTTTGGAAAGAATTATGCGCATGCTCTTTAAATAATACAGTGATCAAATCTGCACAAAGGAATACTGCACTGCTAACCTGTTCAAAAGTGCAAAACTACCACTGAGCCTCTCCACCAGAATGACAAACTGGAACAGGCGAGGAAAGAACCTCAGTGTGCAGCATGAAACGCCAGTCTGCCAACCCAGAGCGCCGCTATGTGCAGGCTTTGACAATGATGCCCTCAGGCTCACTCGTCTGATGGTAAAGTGTTTAAAAAAAAAAGCAACATTTTTATTTCAAGTTGATAGATTTTTAGAGATTAAAATAAATAACTGACATAAATGTACTAAATCATCAAACGCTAACATGTGGCGCGCTACAGGCACAAGCTGGAATGTATTTCAGTTTGGTCGTATCCACGTGAGGTTAGTGAGACACAGTGATGCTTTTATTTTACTTTTATGTCAGTGTGGTAGATATAAAAGGGAAAACATGCAAAGAAAATAGCGGTTATAAAAAAAAGGATGTGGATTAAAGCCGCAGTTAACTTTCATTTAATTGATAAAACTGGCAAACTGCCTTACTTCTATCCATAATGTTCCCATTCATAGTGTAAAATAGCGCCTTTGTTTTAGCTTTTATCTTAAATGCGAGGACAAAACAAACAGAAAACGTACACAAACATCCAATTAAGCCCACAATTATCATCAGCATCACTCCGGGCAGGCAAGCCCCAGTGTAATAACACACTGAGGCTGTGTATGTTGTCATTAATATGACATGAACACATCAGCAGGTGGGAATGCCAGACCTCATGTGGGCTTTTAAACTGTCAGAACCCATGGGTGTTTAACTCACCTCAGTACGCCTCACAGGGTAAACAAGCCTCAAAGCACCCAAACGTGCGCACTCAAACAGCCTGGAGCTGACGGTGATGATTGGGAATAAAGTGGGTTATTTAACCGCATATCAGCCGGAAGTTTTACTGAGGATACTATTCAAATTAGGTGTTGTTGGCCATGTTTGTTACAGTGATGTAGATGTGGAACCGTCTATAATGGTGAGTCAGGCAACAATAATGTAAAGTTTTTTTTTAAAGAATTACTTTAAACCAAGCGTTTTTTCTAACTGTATCAGCAGTTCTATCAACATTTTCACATTAACTACTAATATAAATGATAATGTTATGTTTCCAATTAATTAAGTGGTGTGAAAGTAGAGTCTAGCTTCTTATCTTTCAAATCAAATATCGTTTTAAACCCTTGCTAGCCTTGGGTTTACCAGACTCGGCAAAAGGATGCTAATGCTCGTGAATTAGCCATGCGCTATCTTTGTCACAAATCGGACACTTCCATCCTAGCTGTAAAACAATGGGTGCTGCGGTTTTTCGGGGGAAATTGGACGTTTGGGTGAGCCAAATAAATATGTCAACACACCCGCGACCGTATTTCCGTCCTTCAAAATAAAATTCAGTACAGTAAAAATACCAAAATTCTTTTTCGGGCTGAAATATGTTCTCTCATTAGAGTTACTTTCTTATTGAAAATCTCATTGTATATAAATAGAAATTCACACGTAGATTGTTAAATATGTATAAATCAGTTCTACCTACACTGGGGGTGGCGATCTTATTCGAAATGCTCGTGAAACACCGTTAAGTGGGACATTGCGGATGTGGCCGGACAGGGCCAAAAGTACCGAACAGAACAGAGGCAGACTGGTGAAATAGTCACTATACATCACTTCTCCACAGATAATAATAACATATATCACACAAACACACAACAGCTGATCAAAATATGGTCTTAGTGCAGTACTTAAAATGAGAAGTGTGCAGGATTTAAGGGTCTTTTGGCCCGAAATGGTAACGACACATCAAGGTCTTGAGTTCCTGTGTTTCTGTCCATTGAAGGGCGGTTTTTTTTCAATACTATATTTCTCAGCATGAGTAAGCAATACTGATTCTGTCCTCCATTTTATTTCAAATCTTTTTTCCAGCTATTAAGGACTTTGAGACTGCAGCGAAACACAGTGAGAATGACCGTCAGATAAAAGAAGGCCTGGAGAGAGCTCAGCGACTTCTCAAACAGTCTCAGAAGAGGGATTATTATAAGATCCTTGGAGTGAAGAGGTGGGCACTGATGACTGGAGTTTGGGGATATTTCTTTCCATTCATATAAATGTGTTCCAGATGGGGAGTTTTACGGGCGAAGTTGAGAAAAATCAGGGTATTTGTTTAGTTTTTTTTACAAATGGGTTGTTTTACACCACTGCATCAGAAAGTAATTTGTTTTTGTTTGAGGTTGTGTTGAACAACCATGGCTGCACTGAAAACCAAATCATTTATCTCCTTTTGAACATATTGTGTTCTCAAGCGCTATTGACAATTCAAGGTCGATTGCATTTTAAGGCTATGAAAGCACTCTTGGTAATAAAAAAATGATTTGGTTTATTACACGAGAGCCAAGCGGTAACCCTGACACTTGGACAAGTATTATTAGGTGGAGCTTGTGTCGAATAGAGGGGAGGGAAAGTCTTTTCATCTTTAATAAATGTGATGATAATTCTCTCTCTCTGGTGACAGAACTGCCCAGAAAAAGGAGATAATCAAAGCCTACAGGAAGCTGGCACAACAGTGGCATCCGGACAACTTCCAGGATCCAGAGGAGAAGAAGAAGGCTGAGAAGAAGTTCATAGACATTGCGCAGGCGAAAGAGGTTCTCACTGACCCAGGTGAAAAGTTTTGTAGTGTGCAGAGTCAGTGGAAAGTTTGTTCCTGCCAGTCTCCCGTTAAATGCCAGCAGGCCTCTGAGGGGCTGCCGCTAACAGCTCACTACTTGCTATTTTGTTCAAGCAGCTTGAAACCTCCATTATTTTACTGGGCATCATTTTTATTTCAGCAAAATGGTTGGATCCCGGCAATCTTACAGAACTACATATATTGTAGTATATATATTAGGGCTGTAGCTTTCGATTTTGGAATCGATTAATCTAGTACTTTATCGATCGATTAATCGGATATTTTTTTTATGAAAAGTGCAATACAAATAAAATTATTATTATTATTATTGTCATGCTGTAATGTAGCACTGACATCAAAGTAAATATCTGTTTTATGTAGATTTCTACACCTGCAGCATTTACCATTGGGCTACGAACAAATAATATTCTCTGGGAGGCCTATTTGGTATGGTAACCTAGCAACTTGTCTGTGCGTGTGTTTGTGTACGTGTGCACGCATGCTGTGCGTGACGGAGAGTGACAAGATTAGGGTGCATGCGTGCGTGTGAAGAGGTTCTTTTGTTCGTCTATACTTGCAATTGAACATGAACAAGTTTACTAATTAAACACATCAACTCTAAACATCATATCAAGTCAAACCGCATCAAAACATCGTTATAAATACAGTAGGCTATGTGATTAAAATCAGCGACCATCAATGTAAAGAGGCTACGTTACCTTGAGCGCCGCTTGGCGGAACCGCATAATGTGGATGTTTACGGTTCAGACGCTGAATCATCGATGTTGTACTGCTGTGGTAACCGAGCTCTGCTTTGCAGTATTTACACACCACCTTGTTGCCTTCGGTGTTTAGTGTGTAATGACCCCAAACTTTTGATATTTTCTGTCTTTTCTCCGACTCTCCGCCATCGCGCCAATTAAGTTGAGAATGTTTGAAGGTGTGCTCGCTTAACAACGGTCCGTGTGGAACAATCAGATCGCTGCGCGTCATTGGAATTTAACGACGCTTCGAGGCAGAGTTTTTGCCTCGACCAACTTTTGTTTCTCGGAAGATTGTGTAATTTTGAAATCGCCACCTTTTTCAGCATAAATTGATCAAATTCACAACAAAGTCTGTCTTGGAGCACAGGTGCAGTAAAGTCAAACCTTATGAGCCGAGTGCTCAAGATGTTCTGTACGTTAACTGCCCCAGAGACATCAACACTGCTGATGTAAAGCTGAATCAGCCGCAAGCAAACTCACATTTCAAACCACAGCAAAGTATTTCTAAATCCTGCTCTGAAACATCTACCAAATAGCTGAAACGAAACTTATGGTTTGATGAATGGAGGTTATTGATCATCAGCTTTTTTTTAAAAAACACAACACTTAACTTCTAATTCAAAATGTATCATATACATTATTTTGTAAAGTTCTCATGTATGAAACTGTTTTTTTTTTCAGAGATGAGAAACAAGTTTGACCACGGGGAGGACCCCATGGACCCCGAGAGCCAGCAGGGTCGCCACCATCACCAGCACTGGAACGAAGGCTTCCAGGGCTTCCAGGGTTTCAATCCGTTTGGCTCCGGACCTTTCAACTTTAAATTCAACTTCAACTGAGGATTCTCATATCCAGCCCAGCTGGAGCGGAGTTTTGTATTTTCCTCCCTATTTAAAAGGGAGATCACTGGCATAAGGAATGTCATAAGTCTCACAAATTGTGA
>CAFUXE010000627.1:148824-182167 GCA_903364295.1 Serranus cabrilla
CAACACACAGCCTAAATATACATTTGAATGGAATCCAATTATATTGGAGATTGTATGAGATCAGCATAGCCAGGTGTTGGAGACAATTATGGAAGAAATGTAATAAGGTGCAGTTACCTTAAACAGTAAAGTGGTATCCTGCTGATCAGCATAACCAACAGGCAGACAGAGAGCTGCATCATGGGGGCGGGGTCAGAGGATCAACACGTTACACAGTGATCACAGTGTTATTAAAGCCGTACAGCAGGAGGCTAAACTGTACGCTGATCTACAACATTTATCAAGCTCGGCTGTTTTTGCCACAGCCTAGTGTTCCACACTGTTAACTTTGTGTGAATTACATTTGATAGTGTTTATGATTTGGTGTCTGAATGTCCATCATAATTGAACCATTTAGGCTACATATATCTGATATATAGCCAAACAGCAGTGGTAAACATCAGAACACAAGATAATCACTGTGTTCAGGTCAGTTTGAGGACTAAAGGAAACAGAACTGATCAATGTGTGATGCTTAACATGCATCTCATTATATTGTAACAGTTCATGACATTTACTTTGGTTGAGTTTCTGGTTATAATTCGGGATTCGCTACACATAGGTGCATAGAGTGTTGAAACAAGATTTTGATAGCATATATTTGGATATCCCTGTGACAACAGAGCAAAGGGATTTGCTGAGCCATGACATGCACCAATATTCCTGTCAAAACTGAGAGGTCATTCATGTGGATTTTCCCAGTTGGGAACTTATTTTTCTGACAGCAAATAAATGCAGCATAACACCACTCAAATAATTAATAGTGAAAAATATGTAGTGATTCTGCGATTCGGATCCGCTCCAAACTTTAATGAGCTCTTCCTTTGCCCGTGCTACGGCCTTCAACCAAGCTTCATGAAAATTGAGCCCTATTGGGTTTTTCAAAACAGACATTGGCTTTCTTGATGGTGATGAGGAAAATAAAGTCCTCTGCATATAAAACCGTACTTTTATGACCTATGAAAGCACAACCTTTAGATGTAACTATTTGATCCCCTTTTTATATACCGGTAATACATGTTGGAACAGAAAGCTGAACTAAAGTAAAAAGATATAGAGTGAAAAACAAACAGTAACAAGGCAATCAGAGATGGCAGACTTCACCCCACAGCGCCCTTTGTTGGCCAGAGGATGTATATGCAGCGGACAGACAGACAGACAGACAGACAGACAGACCTGCCCAAAACAATACTTCACTCCCACTCCGCGGGGTGAAGTAAAAAGAGTCAACTAGCTTCCCTTCAACAAAAATAGAAATGACACCCGGTCATTATCACAGAGTCCATAAGTTCTAATGTAAGAACTTTGCAGCAAGTTATGAAATGTAAAAACAGGCTGGCTTTATGTCAGTCACAACTTTGGTTTGGGCCTTTCAGTCAACGTCAAATTAAGAAAACAGATTTCCATAATACTAATTAAAAAGAAACATTAAACTTTAAGATTTAATCCTTAGAGATGTGCCCTCTCCATCTGATCCTTTGCATCCATTATCAGTGCAGTACAGGCCAACTATTCATCCTCACACACACACACCTCTCGATTCCCCTCACCCCTTCCTCTCTTTCTGTTCGCTTCATTCTCCGGTAACCAAAACCTGATCTTAGTGCTGATCGCATGTTCACAGTTGGCAGTTAACACTTACACCACATGTACTTTTTCTTTTCTTTTCTTTTCTTTTTTTTTTTTTTAAGACGTATCGACTGCAGAAGCAGATATGGCATCTCTGAAAATATCACATCCTTCCCCGGCTGGGGATGCGACGCTCCATGGCTATGTTTAGATGGAATTGTCTGTCTTCAAGCTTCACAGGTAGCCTGCTCGCAAAAGGTGCTGCCTCCTTCCTCTTCAGCATGGTGCTGGCAGGCACTAAAGTTCATCACGCTGGTTGTCTGCTGTGCAGCGGGAGGGGTGGAGGTTGGGAAAGAAATCATGAAAATGAGCACAGTGGTGAGGGAGACAAACATTTGGCAAAGAAAAAGGTGGATCACAGAGAAGTCGGATAGATATTTGGACTTTTCTTTCATGCATAATTTCCTTTTCAAACCTTTTTTCTGCTGTGAGGGAGTGGGAGTCTGTGTTTGCGTCGTTTTGTCTTCCTGATCCTGAACCCGTCTCAGCATCCGTTTGATTTCATTGTCATATTCAACCCACTCAGGCACGATCCGTGCTGCGGCCGATAGCTTGGGCTCTTTGGTCTTTGGGTTATTGCACTGCAGCACAAAAAAGCAGACAAAACACATCACTCACGCCAGCAGTGCCACTTTCTCCCAACAAGTCAAATTGTCATTCCCAGCACTGTCTGTGGCAGCCATTTGAACCTAATTTGATTTCCAATTCTGTTAAAAGGACATTAGCCCATGTCTTGTGTCTAAATTACCAAGTGGTGTCCTATACCACAATGAGACAATGCTTCCTATTCCAGTCTACTGGAGCCCATCCAGTAATTCTCTAAATTAGTTTAGGAGACTACAGGATTGCTCCTCAGTTGTCTCCTAAATGCCAAGTGCCTCATGGACATTAGTGGCTGGAAATATGCTGCTGCCTCAGTGCCGCAGCAGCTACAGTTCACTATTATAACCACACAGCTGAAAACATGGTGTAAAAAAAAAAGAAGTGGTACATAAATAACTTTTCAATTATCACCATGTTTCAACACAAAAGAAGGATTCACAGGGTCCCGACAGTTTTTTTTAAAGAATACAATTCAAGCACTTTTCAGACACTTTCAACTTTCTACCTAAACCAAGACTCTCAAAGCTTTTATCATCACATCTAAATTTAACTCCAGCCTTGAGAACATCACAGTTAAAATGAAGCGGTTCCAAACTTTGTACAAACCCTGGATTAAAGTGAATATAGGGTGCTCAGTTTTAGGTTTATATTTGGGTTTTCTTACTAGAGCATCTACATGCTTTAGTGTTCAATAAACATACAGTTTTTATTGACATTATTTCTCTCATACTTTAACTGTGTTCTTGGTGTCTCTGCACCATCCCTGCAGCTGGGGAATGACTGTAGCTGCACCTTCTACCTATATACCTGTATTAGTTGTGACACCAAAACCCTACAGAAGTCCTGACAGCTTGTTTAAAGAACAGGTTCTGGATATAGGCTGTGCACAATACTCTGCAGATTGGGCCTAGACCTCTGCCTAGACCTGCCTTATAAGGCATGGCATCACAATCTCATTTTTTTTTTACAACTTGGGGCCTTTAAAATAAAGAAGACAAATTTTAGGATTTCACCATCTGAATAAAAGGACAATTAGATTTGATGACGAAACTGGAGCTCGTCCCTGGTTGGCCTGTTCGTTCCCCCATCACTGCTGTCTGATTGGCTCACCAGGTCTATGGTCTTGGCTGTGCCTTTGGAGGTGTCATCACACCACGTCTCACACCACAGCCACTCCTGCGGAAGAGACTTGATGGCCACCTGGTGGATCATGTTGTTCGGAAGGTCCTAAAAATATCCCAAAAGAAAGAAATAAGGTGAGTTATGGTATGGCATTATAACAATGTGACATCATAATTAAAGTATAGCAGGAATCAAACTCATAATCCAATGCAGTGATGTCATCTGAGTTATATACCTGGTCCAGGTTGGACAGACTGTTGGGGTCTTGGCTCAGGGCTTGGTACTGGCCTCGTAATCTGTCCCCTGCTGCAATTTTCCGAAACTTCTTTAAATCTACTACATACAGAGCGCTGGTTGAAATAAAGGAGAGAGAAGGTTTTAGAAAAGCATTTCCTGAAAGGACAAAGCCCCAAATAAAAATAATGAGTCAATAAAGATAAATACCTCAGGCACGTTCAGATTATTGTACCTAATGTGGCATATTAATAAACCAAACCATGTAGACTATGCAGCTCACTTATCAGATTTAAGTCAGCCAGAGGACATTCACCACCTTGTGTTTTCTCTTCCTCACTGATGCAGATCATTCACCCTCCCTGCTTCTGTCCTGCCCCGCAGAGCTAAGCACCACGCTGGCACCCGATCAAACCACTGTGGTTTTCTGACTTTTCTTTTTTCCTGTCCTCTTGAGCCAGAGGTGGAGTCCTGCACTGTCTTCAGCCACTGACAGAGAGAGCTCAGCGCCACACACACAGCCAGGAGTTGAACTTTTATTTCTAGTGCTTGATTTAAACGCACAGTGTGTCATTTTTACTGCCAGCTGGTCTTTCAATCCAAATAACAAAAGATGGACTTCAGTGATGTCATGAAGTAGCGTGGGATCATGGGAGTTGTTGTTTTTATAGTTAAATAACCATGATTACAGATGGCAGAAATAATATTTACAGATGAGTTCATGTGTTCAAGTTACTTGTGTCATTTCATTCTAAAGAATTAGGCTCAAGTTAATGGTTTTGACTACCTGTACAGCAGCACTTCCATCCTTAAAACGCAAGAATATACAAATACAGTTCAACTTCCTTCTCTGTCATACTTGGAACTTGGGAAGAGTTAAAAAAAAAAAAAGAACACATTCATACAGGATGATGAATAATTCCTCCAGATGATTAACTGAATGCAAACTAAAATATACAGGCAAAGATGGATTTTCATGATTATGAGAGATGGCCTTTTTTTTTTTAGACTTCTATTTATATTTAACTCCTTTTCATTCTGCTTTGCAAAGTATGGAAACAAGTCACAAAAGTCCCCAACTAATAAATAAACCCTGAGGGAACGGCCTACTAAGAAGACTGTGGCAGTACTGCACACTGCTCTGAACGGTAATATTTAATATTCTGCCACCTATCTCGCCTGCAGTGGTTACTTTAATGTACTGGACTATAGACTGGAACACATAAAGGAGGTGATGATTTTGCTGGGGAGTATATGATTGGACATCAGGTAACATAATTGAAGTACTTGCCGAGCATTCAAATCGTTTGCTGCTCTTCAGAGTTTTTTAATGAAGTGTACCTGATGTGGTATTTCCTGTGTCCTAAATGTGAGGCCCAGTAGCCGGTTTTCCAAAAGCGATAGCCCTCCATCTCTCTGCGGCTGTCACAGAACGGTGTGTAGCCGTAAGGAGCGCCCTCTAAGTTGAAATCCCTCAACTCCTTCAGATCAGCCCGAACTATCTGTGAGAGAGAGCGAGGACATCAGTGGGTACAGAGAGGACTGATACACCGACGAGTCTCTCACTTCCACACACACACACTCTGCACGCAGCTCTTTCCCATGTCACTTCAATTTGATCCTTACCTGATCAGCGTCCACAAAGATGATCTTGTCCACAGCCAAGGGGAACAGAACATCCAAGAAGAGGATCTTGTAACCCCAGATAATGCGCTGCTTCTCAGTCTGCTGGTGGAGCCAGCGGGGCCACTTGTACTGAACCAGCTCGTACTGAAAGCCGTACGACTCTGCCATGTGAGAGATGGTCTCCTAACCGCACACAAGTACAACAACAGAGGTTAAATAAAGCCAGGTTTTATTACAGACAATAACTATTATAATACATTATTATCATCATTAATAGTTGTTGAGGCAACTTCTGTGTTTTCATGAACAGAGAGAAATTAAAAGAAGAAAAAATATAAACACACACACACACACACACACACACGCAGATTACCACCAGTAAGACAAAAAAAGATCTTTCCCTTGATGCAAAAGGATCATGTCAGTCATTAAAATGAAAAACTTTCTTGAAATAATGACCTAGTATCTCATAATAATAACTTAGTATCTAAAATAATATAAAACGTTCTTAACATAAGCACGAAGTGGATGGCAAACATC
This sequence comes from Serranus cabrilla, assembly GCA_903364295.1. Classification (NCBI taxonomy): domain Eukaryota; kingdom Metazoa; phylum Chordata; class Actinopteri; order Perciformes; family Serranidae; genus Serranus; species Serranus cabrilla. Next base: position 154,618 of record CAFUXE010000627.1, read on the forward strand.
GTCCACACAAATATCTGGTGGTTCATACTGATATCAGTCGGAGCAGCTCCAAAAACGGACTTGAAATTTTCTCTTAATCACACTGTCTTAAAAGGCAGATGAGTAGGGAAAGTCTTATAGAGGTGCAGTTTGGTAACTATGTAAGGCTGAAGCCAACAGTGCTACATTATACAGTGCAAGACATATGGAAATACTATAAAAATAAACTTGTATTCACTGAAGATGTCGTTATATGTTTTGTTTTTTTCACTCCCTTAGAGCCATCTTTACAACCCAATGTTGCACAGAGGGTGTCAAGTCGATTCACACGCCGATGGAAAATCTAACATTAAACACAGAACATTACAAAGGAGGGAACATCCCACAGATCCTCTGCTCAGAAATAATAAAGCCCTCAAGTTGTTCTGAGCAAGTAGGAAAACCCAAATGCCTATATGAAGTCATAAAGTGAGGGCAGTACCTTGAAAGACGGGGAGAGGTAATTCTTCAGGAACCAGAACTTGACAGGTGTTTTGGTATGCCGAAGGACGGACAGCATCATTATTCTGAAACAGACGGAACGAGTGAAGGATCAGTTTGAAGATCAGGGCTAAGAGGAAAGTAACGTGTAATGCCTGAAAAGTAAGCGTGTGAGTGAGTGTGTCTGTGAACTTAAAGTGACCCACCTCAGGAAGCGCTCGTACAGATGGCCCGAGGCTACAGAAAATATGTTGAGAACATCCTCTTTCTTCTTCTCTGCATCATCCTTCTTAGAGCCACCACCTGTGATGCTGTAAATGGAACCATAACACATGAGAATCTAGTGTGTTTGTCATGTCGGGACAGTAAATCCAGTAGCCACCATGCTTTTTTTTTTTTAACAGTAATAACAATAAAAGCCTGCAGATGTAAAATTAAACAAACCCATGCGACATAGAGCAGCAAACTGAGGTGTTTTATTCAAATGAAATAAAAATAAAGACAAGCCATGATTTTGATGTAATTTTAACAGCGGTTCAGTTCTCCTGCTGGCACTCCTTCGGAGGACTTAAATAATCAATGTGTTAGAACAGATGCAGTTAAAGCAGCTGTAACATTTTAACAGCTTATTCTGAAGTCCACAGAGAGCCAATAGAAAGTCTGTCATATGGAGAAAAATACTTTGAAATCACTGAACAGCTAACCAGAGGTGCACTGTTAGTTCTACATGGGAGCAATCTGAGCTTTTTTGTAACAGTAAAGGTGAAATAAACACACCAGGTACCATTTTGTGAACCAAGCTGCAGTCAAAGTGCACTATCTGCAGTGCCACACACTTTTCCTTGGCCAGACGCATGTTCTGCACCAGGAGGGAGCGGGGGTATGCCCAATCACATCAGCTCCTCTCGAAAAGCACTGCTTCCCACACCATGGTGTACTGACAGTTTGGTAATAGGGCAGAAAGTCTGGAGGAGCATTTCCTGAGGAGAGACTAATATTCTCCTGTGGGATGCAGAGTTCAATGTAAATGTACAGCAGCCCAATCTGTTCCTTTCTATTCAAAATGTTCCCATTTTTAAGACACATTTTTATTTTGAGTTAAAATATTCCACACTATCCACACCCAGTTCTAAATGACATAGTAACGTATTACAGTGCAATAAATAAATAAAATGTAATGCAAATATGTGGTGTTCCACTGGTTCTGTTAGTGAATATTTGGATATGTTTAATTAGATTGGACCGAGTGCAAAACAACTGCTAGAAAACTAACAAAAACGTCTGTGTAAGCCTTTGTGTGGTTGAATAATTTAACAAAAACATTTATGAATAGTAATGACGCTGCTCTAGCACATCACACCACGATTGGAATTGCAATGCTTCAGGTTCCATTTTGCCACACACTAACATGCGCAAGGCTGCTGCCCTGTTAACCTGGTGTTGTTGAGGATACAGAGAGAGAAGTGATGAGAATCTACCTGGGGGAGTAAAGTTCTCAGGGGGGAGCAAACTTTTCTCATGTAACTGAATGAACTGGACTGTGGGTCATGAGAATGTTACCATCACCACCCTGTTCATTAACACTACATAAACCAGTGCTGCTGCAATTAATCAACTGGTTAAGTGGTTGTTTGGAGTTGTTTTTTTTAATGACAATTTCGATAATTGATTTCTTAAAGTACTTTGTTACAATCCATTCATACATACAATAAAAGTAATTAATGCATGTAAATTACATAACATTTATTTACTTTTATTTACATTTTAAAAACAGATCTCCCACATCACCAGAAGTGTGCAACATTAGCTAGCATTAGCTTAAAATTCAAGTGTATAACTAATGATTGCTTTCAAGTAGCCAATAAAGATGCAAGGCTGGGCTGACCAACAAGCTAACTGTAGCCTAAGCTAAGAAAAGTTTAGCCAACTAGATCTAACTTAGCTTTGTGGCATGGATCTGTTGTTGGTTGCTACATAACGTTAGCTAATAAAGACATTTGCCATTGTGTTTGTCACATCACCGTTTTGACCAATGCTCAGGTTGCTTGCTTTTTTCGGATATTCAACATAGCAAAAATGCCTAAATTGCCAAGGGAAACATTAAGGGTAATGTGGGTGCAACATGGGCACACCGTGGACAGTGCACCTTTGACATAGCCCAAAAACACTGGACGCAGACAGCATCTAATGTGGTTAACTGCAGAACCTTTCCTTCAAATATGGTGTACGATGAGCCACATAAATACCAAACTAGCAAGAAAGAAGGAGAAACTCACTGCGCCTTAGGGGAAAAAAATAGCCCAGAGCATCACTTTACCCAACTTGCCCACTCAAAGATATTGCTTTTCAAATCAGTCCATTAACTTTCAGACTAAATTAAACTATCACATTTATCGAAGTAAGTAACAATTTAATCAACATTTGAAAATCTAGGTTACCAGCTAGATTAATTAAAATGTTTTTCATGCTGAGATGCCAGCACAGACGGCAGTAAAATCCAAAGGACACTCCACACTCTCACCGCTATTGAAGAGCTGTGGCTCATGATGCAAGGCACATTTAGCGGACAGAAATCAGGACTTGTGCTGGAGGGTAGATGTGTCTGCAGTCAAACTGTGTGTCCTTGTCTGTAACAGACTGCTGATGAGGGAAGGAGTGTCTCTCCCACACTCAATCACAACCACAGCCTCGGCCCTGAGGCTCCAGGAAGACACCAGTGAGTGAGAGAGAGGTGTGAAGGGAGAGGAGGCAGCATACTGTTTGTCTCTGCATGTCCTCTAAAACCAACTCTGACACACTCATACAAGAGACTAGTCACATTCATATAACCCAAACTCAGCGATGGCCCAGGATGCTGCACACCTTCTGTTTTGACCATTTCCTGGCCATTTGTTTTCTGTCCTCAAAACATTTAGTGCATTTCTCTCCTTACCGAAAAGCACTGCTCTCTCTAGTTGAGTTGGCTTTTGGGGAGTCACCACACATCTGTAGAGTCTGGGGATACCGACTGACTGCCATGACTAAGCCAGCCATTATGAAGGGCCTCCAGCACTACAGTGGTCCCCCCCTAGATAAGCAGCTTTGGAGGGTCAGGTGAGAGCCTGTTTGGCTGACTCACTCGAGATAATCTGGACCTCTGGAAGGATCCACAAAGCTCTGGGTAAATACTGAGCACTGGACAACACTAACCATACAAAACTCTACTTCTGTTTTTCCTCCAACTGTTTTGATTGAGCAGAATGTTTTCTAAAACATCTGTCTGGAGATCATCCAACGACATAAACAAGATGTGTGCCAAAAAGAAAGATAGAACAAATGTTCTGTGAAGTATAACTCCAACATCTACCTCAGTTTCCCATGTGTTCCATTATTGATTGGGCTATTTGCTTGCTGTTTGTCTCGGTGTGGGTCCCTGACAGACATTCTCAGAATCCAACCCCAAACTAGCCAAAACATGAACAAAGCAAAAAAAAAGACCAGCGGAGTAAACACACTATACACTACAGCAGCAACAATTTCAGTGTAGACACCATATGCGAGTACCAGCAGGTCTGTGAGGACGCCATAACACAAAGACTGTGTTGCCCGAGGTGGCTGGGATGGTTAAGTGAGTGAGAATCAACTCTTTAATTTTAGAGGGAAGAGGGAAACAAACAAACCTGGTGAAAATCTACACTCCACTGAATGCACTTTTCGAGTTTGTTAATAACTTGTAGACAACCTTTTAATTATGAAAACAACATTTGCCAAGAACAACAACTCGTCAAAACTTAAGAAAATAATAACTAGAAAAGCACTCGGAGAGCGCAGACTTCCGCCAAGGCAATAGGGTCAGTTACACAACACCAAATTGCACATTGGAAGGATTATATTGAAAGCGTGTATTTTGGGAGCACACTGGCATTGAAATATTTCATCCACTAGATGGCGGGAGTTAGTGAAGGCAATATGGTCACTGATGCAATAATATAAATTTGCAACATAAATTCCAGATGGTGTTCCGGATCACCACCAAAATCTAATCACCTATTCCTTGTCCCAATACACATACTTTTTTAGCTATTTTATACAAAACATAACCTCCTTGGCGGAGGTAATAACAGAAAAAAAACCTGCTCATTCCTTCTCCACACTGTAACTACATTCCCTTTACCCACATGGCAAACCATGACAGAAAAAAGCCCCAACCAGTCTCTCCACAATGGAAAGCATCCTCATTAAAACAACGTACTACTCTACAATTCAGTTAATCTTCTGAGCTCTGCATGACACATTTTGCCTTTGACAAAAAGCCATCTTATCATCTTTCTTTAAAACTAAAACATTAAGCCACACTGTTACAGACCAGGCTTGCCCGTAATCTGGATTCAGTCTGGGAAAACACTAATGACCAAGGCCCCATCTTACTCTCACCAAGGTCTTATGACTACTTGGGGAGAGTTGGCTTTAACAACCCCCTCCACCTCCACCAACCTGAATAACTCCCTCAGGTAACACAGCCGCTGCTGCTCTCTCACACCCTGTGTGGCCCTGATGTTTTTTGATCTCTAAGCGCAGCATAAAGGACATTAAACCCTCCAAGTTCCCCAGGCTGAGAGTGGCAGGAGAGAAAAACTTCCCTTCATCTTCCTCAGAGCCGGAGACAAAGAAGAGAGTAAGAGAGAAAGCACAAATCACTAAACAAAGATGGAGAGCATGTAACAAAGAAAAAAGAGTAGGAAAGAAATCTATTTTCACTCAGGCTCATTATTACTCCACAGAGATAAAACACTCTTTAAAGATGAGAGAATTTGTAACAACCTTGTCTCTTAGACTTGCTGATGCATGGATCCACCTCACTAATTCCTCAGATGTGTCCGATCAATACGTGGCCTTCAGTCCCGCCCTTTACAACGAATCCCTCAAAGCATTCTGAGGTTACAAATGAAGTAATGGCTATAAAGACATCTTTGCTTTGAAAACCAACAATATTTTCTAAGACCAGTAGTCAAGGTCTTTACATTAATTGCTGAAATATTCAAACCCTTTTACTTTTGCAAACCTGGTGCTTTTATTATGTTTTGCAATCATTTTGAAATTTCTTTTTCTGGAAACTATCATTACGAGTCCTGTGAAAAACCAATCTGCTCTAGGAAAAAACATGTATTTGCTTCTGAGGATTTAACTGTCAAACAAGCAAATGTTTTTTGCTAAAATTGTATTTGTTGGTTGTCAGAGTTTTCTTTCTGTCTGTTGTTTAATTAGTCATCAACAACGTCGGCGGCGACCAGCTGCTTACACTGGATAGGACTCCAGTGGGAACGTTATGGTTATACTCCCCAGAGCACGTTTCTTTAAATTGGACCAACTGGACAGAATATTTAAGCAGTGTGGGATATATGGTTTTTGGCTCATAATGGTTTTTGGAGCATTATGAGTAGATTTTTAATCTTGAGACTCTTAAATCCATTCACTTTCAGCTTATTTTTACCGGTCATGACAGAGGCAGTATATATATGGCAGCACAAATGACATTCTCCCCAACGACGTCCTAGAACTCCTGATGACAGACGCCAAGGTCAGGAGCAATCTGTAATCCTTTCAGCTTGTTCTGGGTCTGCTTCAGGGTGTCCTCCCAGTTGGACAAGCCTAGAATACCTCTACAGAAAACATCCTGATCAGACAGCAGAACCACCTGTATGACCTCCTTTCAACATGAAGAAGCAGCGATTCTACTTAGCATGTCCCTGAGGGTTAGCCCACCGAGAAAGAGCTTGATCTGTTGCAGAAAAACAGCTCTTCCACAGTTACACAAAGACTGAACATTTTGTAGCAACAGCCAGCCACGCCCGATATTCCCAGACACCCTGATATACACGGTCAAAATGACTTGTACTGACTGTATTCCTAAGCCCTCCAATATCATACCAAGAGCACAGAGCTGGTTGATGGCCAGGACAGTTTGTGTTGCTCCTACTAAATGTATGGTTCAACAATTATTTTCCAACATTACTGGAAAGTCGACTATCCAACCATGAATGTGGCTCCGTGTTCCCCATAGGATTTTCTGAGACTATGGTGGGGTCTCCGAACCATCTCCAGGGGTCTGAGGGGAATGCTCGTTCAGGAAATGGTACATTTTCAAGTAAATGTATGGCGGACCGCCACAGTCTAATTAATTTATGGGAAACGCTGTTGTAAAACATCTTATGTATATAGGGATGGACACATAGATGTATGCAGACTACAACACTACTTGTAGTATCACTGCTAATCTAAAAATGACCACATAAAAAAATGAAGAAATAAAAAGCAAAAAAATTCTAAAATACAAAAAATACCATGTTCAAAAACAGCATCATAGTATTACCATACCCTGTTAGGATATCTAATGAAGTCATTCTCATTCATCACAAACTTAGGAGAGAAGTGCAGCATTTAAAAGCAACAAACAAACACTTCATGCTCATGAATATGAAGAAGTTTTAGGTGTTAAATAATGGGTAGCAGCAACACTGCCTACCTTTTCTCAAAAGTGCTCCAAACACTTCACACAGCAAGCATTAAGTGAGGAGACAGGATCACACAGTTAGGAAGTGTTGGGGAAAACACACAAATGCACACACACACATACCTACAGAAGCACATATTTTTTGCAAGACTAGATCTTACAGCATAATATTGCAGTCTGGATCGAGGGGAGGAATTAGATCTCCTGAAACCACAATGTATAATTGATAAACAGAAGACACATGAGAAAACTCACCAATCAATGAGCTCACAGTTGCTATCGCCAGTCATCTGAGGAAGGGTTTAGGACCTACTGAAATCAATCATATTTTACCTGTATGTGAGAATCGATTACACACCTTGCTATGGAGTCCCATATGCCTTTGCTTTCTGTATTTTCACTTAAAAGATCTTCATTGATCTTCTCTGCCTTTTTCTGCACCTATAATGAGAGAGGAGATGCAAAACAATGATTTAACCAGTGATTCCATTTTAAAATGTGTAGATCTCAAATTATATTTTCCGCATCTGTGAATACAGGAGTCAGCTTGGGTCCACAGGAAAAAAAATGTCAGCATCAGAGGGTGTATGCAAGACTCTGTGCAGACGTGTCCGCACTGCTACTATGCTACAAGTGGTAGGATAACGATCTCCTGCATGTGTAGAACATGACTCCAAGCAGATAAAAGCTGTCAGTCATTGCATCTCATTGGGATATAATTGAGGCTTCCTGATTATTATCATGCTGATGACATGACCATCATCAGTCTGATCAGTGACACAGGGAGGAGGTCAGGGCCCTGACATCATGCAGCCAAGATAGCAACCTCCATATTAATGTGAGTTTAACTAAGAAGCTGATTGTAAACTACAGGGAGTGAGGAAGAAGGACATGCTTACAACTCCATCAACAACAGAAGAAAGATTCAGTAGCTTCACGTTCCTCAGGGTCCATCAGTGAGGACCCAACCTGGACTCGCCCTACCGACACCATCACAAAAAAATCACCAGACAGAGGTTCTGCAGGCTGACGAGGCTCAACATGGACTCCAAGATACTTTGCGACCTCTACAGGTGCACCATCAAGAGTACCCTGACCAGCTGCATAACCATCTGGTTTAGCAGTTGCACCGCTTTCAACCGTAAGGCTTTACAGAGGGTGGTAAAAAATTGCCCAGGACGTCCCCAGGATGGAGCTGCCATCCATGGAGGACCTCTACACCCGGCAAAAGCCAAAAGGATTATCAGAGACCACAATCACTTAAGCCACAAACTGTTCTGCCTGCTGCTGTCTGGCAGACGGTACCACAGCATCCGATTCCTCACAGGGAAAGTTTCATCAAGACTGTTGAACTCCTGACCTGTGAGCTCATCACTTGACATTTTACCTTGAATCTGTCACTTTAACTTCATATACTTATTATACATATTACCTCTCATTATGCATATGCATTTACTACATAACTATTTACTTTCTGTTTACCTTTAGTTTACTCATTTGAAATTATATCTATACAAATATATATAACATAATTTACATTTTAGCCCTTTATTTTAACTTGAATTGTTTTCTGTCTTAGATTCAAATTTTGCTTTCACATGCATGATTTTTTTTATAGCTATTTAATGAATATTCTTGGAGGGTGCCTGAGGCCTAAGATTTTCATTGCCAATGCCTTCTTCTCTCTAATTGTTGCGCACATGATAAGAATAAAGAACTTCAACAGTCTCAACTTGTAACCAGCTGAAGAGCATTTTACTGTATTGTAAATCACGCTCAGTGCAATGAGAAATCGAATGTACTTCATGAACCACACTCACTCTGACTTTGATGATCTTACTGTGGAAACTGTTCAGCACAACAATGACATCACCAGCGTCTGCAGGGGAATCGGTTCCATCATGCCTGAAAAAAATGGATAGAGAGGGAGGAAGTGATTACTGTCACTGTGAAATCAGAGGGAGAATCAATGATTGTGAAATATGACCCCACTACATAAAATTCCTGTCAAAACTATATAATTCCCAAGATTACAGCAATTCAGTACAACCCAAAATGTATAATATATACTATTCATTTTTAATTCCTCATTGTGATTATCACCATTTTCAGCCTTCTACACATTTAATGCTGCCTCGATGATTCAGCCTTATTAATATGTAACTTAGACACAAAGAAAGGTACTCATTAGGGGTGCGGGAAAAAAGCTATTCTTACATGATAATTATATTTGATGATCTAAGATGATAATTTTGTTCATGAAAAATTGTGTCTCGATGCAGAAAGTTCAATAACTGGAAATTTAAAACACATATCTCAAAATAAAAACCCCTAAGATTGGATGGTATGCTCATTACAGCAGGGCTCAAGACTAAAGGTGTCCTGGGGATGGTAAAGTTTGGGATTAAATGGGATGTAAGGGAATTATGCCAGTATGTATAACTATATCTTGGCAAATAACAAAGCAAACAAAGCACGGACTACAGTGGAACCTGTCTTCTTATGCTGTTAAAACTGCTACATAATGGTGCAGGGGAGCTAGTTAGCTGTAAGCAGGCAGTGTGCAGCTGAGTCCTGTGGTGTTTTTGTCTAACAGAGCAAAAAGAAAAAAAAGGAGGGCTGAGAGTGTCTATTCAGATGAACATAAAGCAGTGACCTGCAGTTTAATGTCAGGTTTACAGTTAATAGTTGCACTGAAGTACTTATACTGAGTACAGTATGGAGGTAAAGGTGCTTTTAATTTGGTGTTCCAGAAATGGTTAATTAGTGTTTACATTTTACTGTCAGCAATTAAAATAACATACATTTGCTGCTGTTTTGTACTGAAGTACACTACTGAGGTAAGTTACTTTTAATTTGATAACAAAAAGTGTATGTAGCTGTTATTAATTACAAGTGCTTTAAATAAACTACAAATAAAACAGCAGTTATTACTATTGAATTTAATGAGGGATAGTTACAAATAGACTGTTTTAAAAGTAGAAATAAGTAACATATAACAAGCTTTTTCTCAAAGTTTCTAAAATAAAACTGAAACCACAACAATTATCCCTATTGTAATCAGTAATTGTTGTCATCATGATTTTCACATTTACAGGGAATATTTTATAAAAATGAAAAGAAATCTCTTTTCTGCACTTGATAAGTCAAGGACAGACAGCGTTTAGCAGTGGAAGTGAAGAAAAAGACCAGAATAATCAGCATTGAAACTGAAATAGGCGAATCTGAGTTATGCATGTTTTTTGAAGACACTATGCAAGAACATAGTGTACACAGTGTACTACATTAAAACACCTGAATGAAGCCGCAGCATTAGTTCTCAGTATGTATAAGTAAACAGATGAGCCCCTTTCAGAGAGCCTGAATGGTGGGACTACATACACATACACACCCGACGCCAGTGCTGGTGTGTGTTACACATCACGCCTTTTACTTCTGAAATGCCACCATGCTGTCTAAAATCATACACTGCATTGTTTGGTTCAGTGTAAAAGAGCAAAGCCAAAGTAATGGCGGAGCTTCTTTACGGCAGAACTGTGGAATCTATTGTTTTGTGTCAGTGACTTCGGTTGGTTCACATGATTCAACTACAGCAACTGTGCAAGAAAATAATCTATACAACATGAGTTCCTCTCATGAAGAAAGCAGCAGCAGGGACGGACCACTGACAGACACCGAGCACACACTTCAAGCAGACACTGGGACAGCTGCCAGGGTCACACTCTGATCACATTCATTACCCTCCATCATCATTAAGAATCACCTCACCATTATTTTATCCATCACTACTTCCCAGCCATGCTGTATATACTGGTAGATTTAATGAGAAAGTCTGTACAGTATTGATTGCGTAACACTGGCCTTTCACTGTAATTGTTTTAGGACTGATTTGCCCAGTGGAGAATGTGTTTTGGCAGGCAGCATCTGCAGGGTCTCATGGTGAAACACCAGAGAGCAAACTTTAGGAAGAGATGAGCAATAGGCTATGATGCACGGCGAGCCATTAGGACCCCAGTGCTTACTAAAGGCAAAAAACTAACCTTATCACTATGATAAATGCTCCCTCCTCATTGAGCCCAAAGTGCTGCTTGTGTTTTGCCCCCTCTGCTGTCACTGATGCAACTCAGCCTTTCGGGCTTGTGTTAGAAAGCACCAGAGATCAATCTGTATCCCTGCTCTGAGGAGAGGAGAGCTGGCCATCTCATTCATCGCTGTCAGGGCGAGACGCAGTGGCAGCACAGGGTGGAAGAGGAAAACGCCGGCTCTGGGAATGGAGAGCAGAGACACTCCCACTAGACTCTGATCGGCCACCTAACCAGAGCAGAGTGCCGCTAACCACAAGAATAATGACACTGCCAAGGTGAAAAATGACATCACCTCTTAGCTTCACCTGGAGGATTGGGGAATAAATCTTGGTTGTCTGATATGATTCCAGAGGAACCGAGGGCTGTATGTGTCCTAAATCTTATGTGAGGATAGCCAGAAAGGACAATATCTGTGACTGTAGGGACAACTAGCATGATGCACTACAGCTGACCATGCAGACTCACATACATGCTTTAGATGTAAGTCATTATCCTAACCTGATAGTCAGGGATTATCATATCTTTGTGATCTTATGTTTCATGAAAAAGTTCCTTAGAAAAAGTTGCTTTTGAAAAAATTCCTTTGAAAGATAAGAATGTGATTTGTTTTAGGTCAAAGTAGGAAGTACAACAGTACATTGTAATTATAATAAAAGTGCAGAATTAAAAGAAAACAAGCCAAGGAGAATTGTTTTTTTGTTCGAAAATGCATCAAAGCAACTGAAGCACAATACTGTTTCTACTCGTCTGGGGAAATTAGACGACGCCAACGCACTCTGTCTAGTATATGCCGCCTTTGACACCTACGCTGTCCTAACTAAAACACATTCTGCTGCTGATATTTCGCTGTCTGAGGTGGATGGCATGGCAGGTGACCAGCTGAATCATCCCTCCACTCTGTCTTCTCTTTAATAGCAACCCTCTCCTCCTACTTGTCTCTCTCCCCTCTGTAGTGAGCAGAACTCCCTGCACTCATCAAAACCTTGAGCTGCTACAGTGTCAGCAGCTCTATGTTACCATAGTGATGGGTTTCATAGCTACCGGTATGAAATGGAGAGGTAGCTGAAAACAACCTTCATGCTGAGCAAGCCGCCAAATTAGTATCATTACCTGCATTTGTTTTTCCAAAACATACGAGTGTCTGTAAGGAATGAGAGGGGAAAAACAACAATGGCACTAAAAACAGTGTGTAGACAAAGGTGAATACTCACGTGAGAATCTGATAAATATCCTCTGACCTCCCTTTACGTAATTTCAGGATCCAGGCACCGGGATTGGCTTTCAGCTGGAAATATCCCTGTTGTGGTTGAAACAGCAGGAGTCTTAGTATTTGCTGTAAGCAGTAATTTCACACTTGTTTTCTCAACCCTGGCACCAGACAGTTTCTGTTCCTCACCTACTACAGTAGTTTAAAGGCATACTATGCAGGAATTGTTGCTCATTGTTTGTAAACAAAACATTCAAAGTTTGTCCCTCCTCACTGGCTCAACAAAAAGAAGATTAACTCTTGGTCTGTTTGCCGTTTCACCTTGCTATTTTTATGTTTTCTCTGCATTGTGTCTATTCTTTTTAGCTTTTCATGCCCAAATGGTGACACCCAGAAACGTCCCCAACAGAGCACAATGAAAAGAGGAGGAAATACAGGGTCTGTGCAGACACTACCACATAATTCTAGCTGGTCATAACTGATGATTTAGAATAAATATTTTTATATGAGTCTATGCATTCTTTTAAGAAAAATCTGGCACAGTTTACCTTTAAGGTACTATGTAAAGCGGAGACCTTCCCAAACGCTTCTGGCTGCCAGCCGATAAACTTCTAAGATATCCTAGTCATAGATCTAAAACAGTAACACTTCTGCCTTGGACTCTAGTATTAAGAAGAAAAGCCTACTGACCAGGTTAGCCATGACGATAGTGTCATACATAAGCGGGTCCCGACTCATGCCCAGGGTAAACTGCAGTCCACGGGGAGGCTGGCCAGTTGACAGATCAAAGCAGTGACCCTCCAGCAGGAGGTGCTCCAGCTCGTACTCTGCTGTCACGACCCCTCTCACCTACAGCCAAACAACAAATTAGAGAAAGGGGGAAAAAACAACAATGGGGAAATGATTAATAGAATGCACCACGGCAGGAATTAAGAGGAGAGAATGATAAGATTGCCAGTGGCGATGACTAAAGCAGCAAGATACCTCCTGCAAGTGGATGTTATCCAAGTCATGTGGGCTTCTGACAGCCTGCACCATCCAGCTCTCTGGTGTGATCATATTAAGGGTGAGAAGGGGAGACTCTGGGAGCTCCAGGAAGAGGGCAACCGGTCCTGGAGACACTGTGTCGTTGGCCAAGAAATTCACATCAGATTCCAAAACAAAGCGGTAAAAGCTGTGAAGACAGACAAACAGAGGTTATCAAGATTTCAGATCTAATTACCACAAATTACCATAATGTATAATAACAGAGTAGATCACTGAAAGCTAAAATGGTGGATATCCTGCGGGACTTTTTACCAGCGGACTGAGTCAACAATTCCATCCAACAAATGCACTGTCCTCTTCAGCAAGCACTAAAATGATGACATGTTGTGCAATAGTCTTATTTCTAGGACGGGAGAGATGGGCTCTGTTGTGACAGCTGGGTATATACAATCTCCTCAAAGTGAAGAATCTAATAGTATTACCGCCAGTGTTCCTGCTTGGCCAATAACAGAAATATGTGACTTAGTCTGTGCACCAGAAATGCTCCCTTTCTTAGTGATTATTCAGAGATGTCACTGAGGCTAGCTCCGGGCTAATCTTTATGCTAATTGCTTTTCTTCAGTGCGCCCTCTGACACCGAGGAGTCATAATCAGTGTAGATAATGTGGCAGATGATAAACATTACCAATGCTAATTCTTTTTATTTTTAATGCCTTCTTGTTTTCAAAGGTAGACCAAAGCATTTCTTATTCACAGCGGGATTTCTCAAAAGTTAATTCCCACCACAGCGGCCGTGTTTCTGTGAACCGGAACAGAGGGGCTGACTCTGGCGTGGAAAAGGAGCTGCTGCCACCGCACATAAACCCGACGAGGGAAAGGTTGTAGTTAGGAAGGAGAAACCCAGCACACCAGGGGAAACACAGTCTTCATTGGACTGGTTCCAATTTGTGAGAACACCAATTCTCCACAACAAGAAAAGCTGGAGAAAGACAAGCAGCCCTGTGGTCTCTGCTGCGGTCTTACCACTATGAGGAGTATACGAGTGAATGAAATAAACCCACTGACGCAGAATAGGACTTATGTGCAGCCACAGACAGTGCACTCTCCAGTGGTGGACTATAGCATTACCAAGTTTATGGCTCTACAAGGGACATCAGGCAGGGAAGTTGTAACTTTATGGTTACAAAAGTTATATGCTGTTCTAAACTAGATGCCATCCCTTTATGGCCAGGTTTTCTATACGAGATCTCCAAAAAATAATACAAATCAAATTTTTTAAAATTTTTTTGTTAGATTTTATTTGACATTTGAAGGGTAATCAGTTACTCAAAGAGGTCTTTTTTTTAAGGGTTTTTGATCAACACCAATGACCTAACAAATAATCCTCACAATAATAAAATAAGGTACTCATTCTGGTACTCACATTTCTATAAAACCCAATTTCTGCCAACAGTCATGAATTACAAAATAATGACATATTATCTCAGAATAATTTTCTTTTGAGAAAAAGATTCTTACTTGTGAGTGATTTTTGGGGGAATACTTATTTCTATCAATTCAATTTCCTTGTCTGTGGCAGAGGTCAATAAAGATCAAACAGTTAATTGTCGCTCCAAAGTGAGGGTAACAAATGTTTTGTCATTTGGTAATGAAAAAACAAACAATTTAACTATTTCAGTATACCACCACTACAATGGCTCAATCCATTATAGAACAAATTAAAAAAAGAAAACACGCCAAAATCACATAGTGACTAACATTCACTCAATGGAGTGAACGTTAATGGACAATTTAAACCTTCCATTTGTTTTTGTGTGTTATCATTTCGTTGTTTTTACTGCATGTCTTGAACCGCAACAATGCAAGCTGTAAGCAATTTGCCCAGAGACGCAAGGGGAGGCCCAAAGCAATAAGGTGGTGTTATTAAGCAGATTGCATCTGTGCAGTATAATCTTACAAAGGGAAGGAGCAAAGCAGAGATGCTAAGTCTGCAGCGGTCAGAGGATACACAAACAAGCCAAACAGGAAAATTTAATTACTGTTGGAGCTTGAGCTTACCTCTTGAGGGGCATCTCGGACAACTTGGCCCTGCAATTCATAAACACCTGCAGTCTCAGATTGACCACTTGACTGAGCACCTGCAGGAGTAACAGAAGAAGAGACCCAGTTAAAGAAAACAGAAGCAAAGAGCTGAACAAAAGGACTTAGGGGAGCTTGTAGATTCCCTGCCCATTACTTTTACTGTACTGAATTCTTAAGAGGTTCTCAAATGACCTTATATCCCTACATAACATCTTTCATGATACACCAGTGGTCAAAAAATAATAAGCCAGTGCTTGTGAGCACATTGAGCTGCCTTCCTTGAAATCAGCTGTGATGCTTATATGCTGGTATAATTTCTATTGCATACTGCAGCACACTACTGGAAAGTGTACCCTGCAAACAACAGCTCCTGAAGGTGGCTGTCTGTGAAGGCACGGTGAGTCATATTTTCATATTCAACCAAGTCAAACTCCTCACCACAGCGAGCCTCCTGCAAGATGCAGCAGACAGCTAATGAGATTCAGTGAAACGAAGCCCAATAAAAAGACTGTTTCCACATAAGCTTAAAAGTATAATGTTATATTTCTGCATCAAAATGTCTAAAAAAAAAATGACTGGAACTGTTATATATTTTGTGTACTTACATTGTCAAAAATGTAGCTCAAACCCAGAAATATTTGACATTTTAATAAAGGACATGCTTTGTGCCAGTTGCCTATAAATGGAATCATATATACATATCTCATTTGTGCATTCGTCAACATTGGTTGTCTGCCAGAAGTTCTCATAAATTGACTTTCAAGTGACTTTTTTTTTTTTAGTTTCAAGCCACGAAACACTTTTTAAAGCTTGGTCGTTTTTAACATTTAATATTCTTAAGTTATCAGAGAGACAAGCTGAAATGTTAGCAGCCCCTCGGCTCACAGCCCTTCTGCCAATATGCCGAACAACGTCAAAGAAATACTAATTTTTAAGGGGAAACTGCTTTATTCAGGGTTTTCTCCAGTTTTAATCACCAAGCGTGTTTGTTTTGGGCCCTTCGGCTCCCAGTAAAAACTCCCTGAACAATGAGCACTGAAGGAATATTAACCAGGAGAGACCGTATTTCTGTCTTTTGTAAAAATGACAAATTACACATTTAAATAAATAAGCGCAGTTGTTCTAACTAAAAAAGAATGGAACGTTTTCTACTTTTCTGAACAATTTTACTGTCTCAGATTCTTTTAAGGTGTTGGGAGCTACAGCATCTATCAGCATTAACTGTGTGCATAAAAAATATAACCATGAAATGTGATTATAGGATCATGTGAGGATAGAAAAAAAAATTCTATCTCAGCTTTTGCACCTTGGCAAGCTTTCCGTTTCTGTACCCTTCCTTTCAGTGAAAGTGATTTTAAAGTGTCCCTGCTGTATAAGGAATCGATGGAGAAGAGAGGAGAAGAATACAAGAGAAGAATGCAGCTTACAATCAGCAGTGCGGACATCTTCTGTGCTTCCCTAGTGAGGGGGTCAACGATGGCCACAACATCATAGAACACCTCATTTTCACGCGGGGAGAGATGGAGCACACTGAGGAGAACAGCACACCAAAGCGGATTCAGCAACACAAGGTTATACAACCCTTATTCAGCAGAACTGCAAATCAAAAGATTTGCCTTTCTGCACTGCTTGAAATGATGGCGTAGCAATTTCCAGATCCATTATAACAAAAGGAGAGTAAACACTTCCCTGTGAGACCGCAGTGCCAACAGGACAGTAAACAGAGGAAAAAACGTTGCCCACCTGTAGCTGTCTTTGATAAAGTGGACGTCCCTCCTGACTTCTCCTTTGGGGGCTGCAGTTAGAAGGGCATCAACTTTCATGACTAAGTCACTGGCTCTAAGGGAAACGAGATATAGCTGGGTCAGTGCATCATTTATTGATGCTACATTTTTGAAGAGATGTCAAACAGAGTTCACATAATGTGATGTGAAGCTGTTAACAAGGTAGCTTCATAAATTAGTTAAGGCTGCTGAACCGATATTTTGTTCATTATAGAAGACTTGATATAGCCGAAGGTTTAAGATGTTTCAGAGGAAAATACAAGGTCTAATTGTTCATAGAAACTTTAAGACAAAGACTGGCACAGTGAGAAAAGGGCATTTCACATTATAACAACTAAGGCAATTATTCTCTAATGAATGCATGCCTCCAATATTTGTCACAGTTAAAGGAGGAGGCAGCTGCTCTCATAAAACAAGGCAGAAAAATACAAACATACTGTTTTGACTTCATCCCCATCAGTTTAACTTTGGCTTTGACTTTCTCTGCAGCACCGCTCAGTGTAATCTTCTCCAGCAAGTGGAAATCCTCCACAGTGAATTCATCCTGCTCTTCAAATGGGCCGAGGATCTAACACGAAGACAATAATGCAGTCAGAACACGACTTTTTCAAATCTTATCTCAGCATGTATTATTTACTATTCGCCAAGGGGGTGTTAAATGTAATGTGATTGTAACACAGTGTTTTATCCACTTAAAGTCATGGTATTCGGTGGCAGTTCCTGTGCTTTCCTCCTTTCTATTTTGGGAGTCCTGCCGCTGCAGCAGAGGAATGTAAAATGATATTAATTGTTACTGCCATCTCAGAGGCTGGCCTCTTCATCCAAGGCTGTCAGCATCACTGCTGCTGAGGCATCAGTCATCATCTCTGAACACACATACAGTCAGCACATACAGACACTCACACACACAGTGCCGCTTGTGCCACCTGTGACCTTTGAGAAACATTCATGCTGATTTGACAGTGCTAAGGAAGCAGTCTAAAAACACAAAAGGAAAAAAAACCTCCACGGTACAGCAGTTTAGAGGATTCTGCTCCACTGTACCAAACAACAGGAGCAGCATTTAGCTAACGGTTCATTCAATACAAACTCACGAGAACCTCCCAGTTCATATCATATGATACAGCTGAGCAAAGTACAAAAAAATCATATGAAAGATTATCTTCAAAAAAATTAAATGGAATGGTGAAGGAAAAATATGCCATCTTTATTTTTTTTTTTTAAATATCTGCAATGAAGATTTACATTTTCCCATAGGAATTTGGACATTCAAAATGATTGTTGTTGGGAAAATATACTGTCAAAACATCTTATAGAGAGGGTTCTTTCAGCTGCAAAGCTATATTTAGCTAGGTCTGTGGCACCAAATAATTTCTATATGTGACAGAACTATATTAGTACTCCACAGAATCAAAATGTGGATGCAAGAAAGAAAAGAGTAGTGGAAAAAAAAATTTTTTCTTCATAAAAACTTCCCCATATTAATATGTCTAATTTTACAGCAGAGAGTAACATATACAGCCTGGTACAAAACAAATGTTTTGTAGTCTTTATTGCTAATTTCCCCATTTATGACAAATGCATGGGGGTGAATTGTTATAATTGTTGTAATGTAATCTTACTCATTTAAATTATAAAAAGGCTTAAAGTCATGCGTAATTAAAGGCATGGTTGCTCTGAGTGACGACTGGGTGTTGTCACAGGTGGTGTGTTTCAGCAATCAGTCTTTGTTAGCCAGCCTCAGCTCACCTGTGCTGTGCTAGTGCTTAGCGATACAGTCACAGTTAGCATCACATCTATTTTTCACTTGTCAGATTGGACAACTGCATGAGGCATTCCAATTCCCTAAACACAAAGTTTACTTGACCTCCGCAGGCATTAATGTCAAGTGTTGTTTCCAAGCACATTACCCCTGCATGCAAGGCACTCATTTTGCCCAAAAAGTTGCTTATCGGTTAACAAGAATTGTCTATTGTTCAGGAAAAAAAAGTTAAACTTAGCTTTCTTTTACTGAATTAATTGCAAAGATGCTAATTGAACTGTGTTGGAGTTGAACTCCACTCACCCTGCCGTTGCTGATCACTGCTCGCTGTCCAGGACTCAGTTTCAGGACTTCTTGACAAAACAGCTGCTGACTACGAATAAAATCCACTTCCATTGTGTTGAACTTTTTCTCAAAGGCATCTGCGTCCATACCCTAGAGCAGAATAACAAAAGTTTGTTTAGGATGTTAGATAAATTGATTGTATTGTTGGCTTACAATTGAACTGCAAGATCCAATAGACTAGCTCAAGGATCTTTCTCCCTCTGCAGCCTGTCCAAAACAAAATCTGAGTGATGCATTGGCGTAAGAAATTATGTATGTGAGGCAGGAGGAAAAAATATAATCGCAACATCATTGATGCCTTGCATCAGCACAATCACTGCAGTTTTCGAACATGAAATATTTCAGCCAGAGGACCGAGCTGTCAGAAATGCATGTGTGAAAATGAGATTAATCAATTTGTAATTAATATAACAAACTCTTAATTAAGCCTCGACCATTTTTGTCCATAACAAATTAGGTGTGGGAGTGTGGAGGGTTTGTGGAGTCAGGTTATTAGTTTCTCCAACATCTCTCCTCAGGAGAACAGGTGAAATACCAATAATGTCAGCACAATCCAGTCAGCAAGGCTGTCTGGCAGCCAATAATAAACTCATATCCCTTGACTCTGGGTCTCAACTCACACAGCCACCTCCTACCCATCTTTCCACTGCTATTTCCAGCCCATTCTCTCCCCATTGTTTAAGGGCTGGTATAATTGAAGGGCAGTTTGTTATGGTTGGTCCCAAATGTAACCTGTGCTGACTTTTTTTCTGATGGAAGCAGTGGGAGCTCTCCTGTCAGCTGATTTGTTGATTAGTGCCTGAGAATTTGTTTCCTTGTGTGTAATGCTGTGTGGGTGGATACTGCACACCACAGCATGGAGAACACTCCTGGCTGTGGACTGCTTACAGCAGCAGAGTGATGGTCAGGCTTGGATGAACACATGTGGGTTACACAACCATGAACGGTGAGCAGGAGCTCAGCTATTCGTCAGGTCCTGCAGACCAGGTATCCCCCAGCACTTTTAAGTTAAAGATTCAGTGTGTGGAGCCCGCCTTGTGCTTGCCCCTGTGACAGATCAAGTGGAACTGACATTGAGTAGGCTGCTTGTCTTGGCATCCGCAGGCTGTGGAGCATCATGCATGCTCTAAATGTATTCTGTTAGCTGCTGTTCAGGAGGGGAAGGGAGAAGATGGGCTCATCAATCACCATTTTCCCCCGACTGTGCTCTTGAGTAAAGAAAGCGGTGGCAGACAAATCTGTGTAAGTGGTTATATCCAACCTTTGTTTGCCTCGTTTTAGCCATTATCCTCATCAAATCTGCCTTAAAAGTTATTGATTATATCATTGCTGAATACCATCTACCCCCGGATACTTTTCATAAAGATGCCTTTTACAGACACATTCAAGGGCAGTAACCTAAAATCAAACAAACATTCAAATAATTATCTCAAAAATGTATTTTTTTACATTCAACATAGTAACGTTCACACTGTAGTCCTGCATATCTTCCAGGGTTGGATGAAATGACGCATATAAAATAATAACAAAATAAATATATCAGCTGTTGGAGCTTTTGAAATACTGTTTATGTTTAGGGAGCTATTCCTCTGATATCTCTGGTTGTATTAGTCTGTGGCAGGCAGTGTTGCAAATCAGTGAGCGAGACTGTTTTATGGCAGCAATGTGATGAAGTACCTCAGGTACTCACTTACACTGCGTCAGTCTAAAACAGATTTTTCCATTTGTTCTTTTATGTGTAAATAATCAATTGAATTAACAAAAAATTACCTGTACAACAACATATATTCAAATCGTAGCATATCTCCTATCTTCCACCCCTAATATCTGTAAATAACTGTCACGGCATCCCGCTTGTTAATTAGAATTTTTGTGTCACGCAAATGATACTTCTGTTTTGTTGTTATGTTTGCTTCTATACTTTTCTAATCGTGGGTCTTCTGAACCGTTCCCGTCATCTGGAAAGAAACCAGATTTACACACCCCCTCAGCTCAAAGGTACTCATGCGTTTACCACAGCATGAAATAAATTGTATTTTTCTAATAAGCTCCAACTTCCTGCTTCAGAAAATGTCTATGGTTTCTATTCGTGTTGACACATTTCAGCAGGTTCTAGTAGCAGGTAGGATATCTCATCGTCACATATCCTACTTGTTATAATGATGACAAAAACTGTTCCTTCTTTGTAGTCAGTTATGCTAATTGCTAATTATCTAAATGACACAATTTATTAACACCATAATGTTTTCCAGCAAGATTAACTTTGAAAAAAGGGCTCTACAAAACTGCTTGATATGTTTCTGCAAAACCAGCTTTGCTTTTCAAGTTCTGAAATGTTAGATGCTGTCTAATCACAAGCATAGGTCTGCATTTTACAATGCTTTGATTTCAATCAGGAGCCATTTGATTTTATAATAAGATCAAGAACTAGGCTATGAATCTGACCAGATATGGAAGTAATATTTTGGTTCTTGACTCTTTTTAGTGGAATGTAATTATTTCTGATCTGGCTGCATTCCCTCCTTTACCTGTATCAGTAAGTCCTTCATCTTGGAGCCTTGTTGGAGGAGCTGGCTGCTCTCCTCTTTCAGGAGTTTTTGCACAAACTCTGCCGCAGCCTTATTCTTCTGGGTGAGGAGAGAGGCCCAGATAGCCCTGTACAGCACCGTGTTATCTTCGCTGGGCTTTCCACTGGGGTTATCTATCACCCCCACGCGCACTCCAGGGCTGGCCTTCTGCTTGCACACACACATTCACAAAAACACACACACAGCAGTGATATAATTCACACAAATATCACACTTTCTCATATTTCCACAGACTGCAGGTGTCACTGAAGAGAGCACTGGCAGAAGAAAGTGTTGATCACTTAAAAGTAACAGTAAGGGTTTCTCCTATTGTGATTTTTCTATCTTTATTTTTTCCCATGACAAATGCTAAATGCACGCTTGCTGCATCACACCGTGTATCAACAGTGAATATTTTATTTTGGAGGCATCTGTATTGATGATTTTTCAGAGAGCACAAATGCATAAACATGATTTTCAGAGAAAATATACTTAGTTTTAGGTCATACAAGTTTGCCATAAGAATTAGTCAAGAAGTATCTCAACATGCTTTATTTTTATGTGCTTGTATGTGAGGTGTATATTTAGAATTTTGTAGCTGCAGTAATACCAGTCACTATGAGCAAAATTACATCACCATTTTACCTATGAATTGAAGCTTTAAAAACATTTTGGTGCTGCACTGACTTGTAATAGGGAGAATAGTGTCTCTGTCACTCCCACTCTGCACCCCAAACGCCTGTTCCTGCGCTGTGTAACATTGGTGGGTGGGTACTAACTGCCGGGAGAGCTGGCTCGATGACACTAACAAACCACCCGCTACAGCACTGATTTTGGTGAAACTGAATCATAATTTATGAAGAATTATTTTTTCTGTAGTTCCCTCTGATGTCTTCCTGCTCCTCTGTTGAAGATGGTATTATACAAGAAAACAAGAAGAGAAAAAGGAGAGTGTGGTGGAATTGAGCAAGACTAAATCTCAGAATGGCTTTTAGAGAGCTTCCCGAAATAAAAGGCTGCAGACAGACGCCGAGTTGGCTAAGTAATATTAGCTAGTTTGCTATGTCTTGTGTTGCTGCAATTGCTTGATGTTTTACTGTGTAACAAATGCTGTGTACAGCTGTTCATAATTGCGATAGCCATATAGAAGTAAATTGCACTAAGTCCCAAAAAACATAAAATCTATGTAATTTTGCTTTAAGACTTGTGATATACTATCAAGAACACAAAACAATCTCAGAATGGAGTTGGGATTCTTGATTAATTTCACTGCAGTAAGTTTGGTTTATACATTTAACACCTAATAAACAACAACACACACAAACACAATCATCAATCCTTATAGAAAGTATATGATGGGTTGAAAAAAGGGGTGAGGTGAAAAGGACAGATATTATTATTGTTATGATACTCACCACATGTTTCAGGGCATTGAGCAACAGTTTTCTTCCTGAGAGCGTCTCAAAATCTCCGGCTATCCACACGGTTATTGCACTCATCCCATCCTCATCTAAGGTAAGAAATAAAATAACTCTGTTGTACTCTGAACAAAGGTTGCAATAAGAAAGGTTGAAATACATTCTGACCAGTCCACCTTCTTGCCCACTGCAAATTTTCCTGACATTTGTTAGATGAACTGCATATAATAAAAGAGCCAGTGGAGGGGGAAGCGTATTGTCGAGCAGTTTTCTATCTCAATGTCAACCTAATTGCTTATGTGGCATTTAGCAAGAGCTGCTAATCCTCTAAAAATGTTAGCTCATGCTTACGCACTGATGAGAATCAGATGAAAGTGAGAAGCAGAATTAGGTTCAGTTCTTACAATAAATGTTCAGTTTGTGAGAGGTGATAGACTGAGGCATCTGGCTGAGGGCTCAGTATATTAGTGGAGAATGGTACCACCTGTCATAGTTATACCCCCCCAGTCAGTCAGTCAATGAGTCAGTCAGTCGGTCAGCCAGAAAAGCAGGCGGTCAGGCGGTCAGCAAGTCCACAGTGGGAGGATGGCAATCAGCTTCCTCAGTCTCAGTGAGACAGCTACACTCCAGGCCTGAGCAGTGAAATGCAGCTCTGACGACCATTTAGACTGCTGGCCGAAAGCCAGTCAGCCGACCTAGCAATTATCTTGCTGGAGGCGCAGCCTGTCTGCTTTAACAAAGGTCAATTTCACACTTTCACAGATCAGTAAAGCATTGTAGGATTCATTTTTGTTCGGATACCACTCATTTTACAGATTTCTAGCAAGTAAATGCAGAATGGTTGTTCCGCAAGATGGAGATGCTTCAATTAGTGATTTCTATTGTAGCAAGTCATTGTGTTACTGAAAATGATTTGGTGTGTATTCATCTGAGAATGTGTTAATTAAGGAAACCAAGGCATAAAGTAATTAGTGACTTCTTACCGCTGTTTGTAAAGTACTTCATTTTCTTAGCCACCACAGCTGTTTTGTCTCTGGAGTCATAGTATGAAAACATAGTTGTGTCCTCCCAATCATCTAAAACTGCACAGCAAGAAAGAAAAAGTCAAAAAAAGGAAAAATAATATTGACAGTGAATCAATAATGGATAGACTAAAATGAGTAGCACAGGTCACCTGGTTTGGCGGTGAAGTCGAGGTACTTCCTGTCAGTGCTAAGAATAAGAGGGTTCATCCTGGGAACCACATTGGCCTGCTCCATTAGATAGTCCACCACATCTGACCCCTCAGTCAACTGACCCTGAAGGCAAAACAGATGAGAGTAAGTCTCTGACAGCATCAATCAATAAGGAAATACTGGACCTTGCGTATGCTCTATTTCTGAATAGCTAACAGTGACATGCAAATGTGTCTGCAAATGCAATTTAGGCCCGGGAGGAATATTTTAAAGGGTATATATTACACAAATTTTCAAGTTCTTATTTGAATTTTAGGTTTCTACTTGAACATGTTTACATGATTTAATGTCCAATAAAACACTTTGTTGTTTTTTTTATACTGTCTGGAAATATATGTAACTGAAATGCTCCATTTTAGCGCCTGTCTCTTTAAGAAAAAAATGTCTATGCACCATCTCAGGGAATGACTATAGAGGCACTCTAGAGGCTGCATGCATTTACTGAGCACCTACACTGCTTCATCATAATAAAAATATGCAAATCTCACCCTCAATCAATCAATTAGTTCATATGTCCTTTTAATGATTTACATGATGTGAAACAAAACATATTAACTCAGTTTAATGTAATACAGCACTTTCTAATGTCAAGCTTAAATTGACCCCGGGCTAGTATGTTGAATATTACTTGCATACATATAAGTAATATTCAACCATTGATGAAGTGTCAATTTGGTTTCTTTGCTTCAATTCACCTATATGTGTGTATGCATATTAATCTAAAGCAAGAGCACACCTGTGTCAACTCATTCAATCACCTGAACTGGCTTCACTCAGTTCATTTGTTGTATCAGGTGTGCTCTTGCTTGGTTGAAACAGAAACCTGCAGCCCTGCAGCCACATGGCCTTTTCGAGGATCAGTTTGACACCCCTGATCTAACGGTTGTAATCCTGGCACAGAGAGAGACATATTTTTGGCAGGCTGAATATTTGAGTTTAGATCTGTACAGACAATTCGTACCATAAAGACGGCTCTCTGGAAGGCAGTGGTGGTGTCCATTATCCGCTGCAGGAGGATGGTTTCCAGCTCCTCTGGGTCCATCTCATCAGGGCTCAGAGGAACTCCATTAAATAAAGCCAATGGAAGGGCACCCAGGCCACTCTTTTTGTAGAAGAGGGCACCATCCTGGGAAAAAAAAAACATGGATTGGATCCTAATTAATTATTTAACTTCAGAGAACACAAAGAAACATGGGAGAGCGATTTCATTTTCTTACCTTTCTTTTGTCATCATACTCAGATTCTTCACCAAGAATCCTTTCAGCGTTGGCTTTAGGGAATTTTCTCTTCAGGTAAGCAGAGATTGTTTCAACAGACAGCGTCTCCCCTACATCTACTTTGTTGTACAACTGCAAGAGAGTGGCAAGTCAGATCAGATTTGATCTCTGTCTTCAGATCCCTGCCTCTGCCAATAATTCCCAACTCTATTTGAAAGAGCTGATACCAGAGGCAAAATCCCACTGACTCATCTAGTCCAATAATGTCTCAAACCATGGGAACACAAAGCACAATAAAACAACTGACTTCTGAGGCACGAAAGAGATATGGGGTGGTGTGGAGGGTGCTTTAGTTATTCTTCGAGAAGTGCTCGCTGAAACAACAGAGATTTAAACATGTGATATACTTACTGAGACGATGGACATTAGAGCCTGGGATAAATCGTACTCGTCTGCAATGTAATTCAGCAGTCTGTAAAATGCAACCCCCGCATCTGAGAAGCCATCAATCTCATCTTTGGTGTTGACAACAAACACAAATCCAATTCTACAGAAAGGGGGCAAAAACAAGTATTCAATTTGCAGGTAAAATGAGAATTCACTACATGGTTAGGATTATAAATGCCAAGAGTGGACCATATAAACAGCTGTGGAGGGGTGAGAAATAAGCGCACCAACCTCAGGGGGATCTTGTGCTTGTAGAAGAGCTCTGCTAGTTTCACCAGCTCAACACTTTCTTCCCGTACTGGATCCAGAAACAGCACCTAACAAAAAAGGCATCGTCACTAAATCTGAATCATAAATCATTTTGAAAAGTTTATTTCCAATAATAAATAACCAACACCAGTTTGATTGATTTGTCCTTGGGTGCACAATAAAAAGTATGATTTAGGAAAATTAAAAAAGTCTGAGGTATCTTATCGAGACAACCTAACTCCAGTATGATTGATATTCCCTAGACCTCACCAAAAAAACAAATGATTAAGGAAAATAAATCAAAATTGAGTTTTTGCAGAAGAACCCTTAACATTTCCAAAGCAAATTTAGCTCAGGAAATTTGGGAACTATGAAATTGTATTTAACATTTAACAACTGGTAAAAACAGCCTGAGCAATGTAACACCATTTATATCCAGTTTAGTTGTTACTTTCCATAAATTCCCGTAAATGTATTTTAATTCCGATGGAATGTTTCCACCTTGAATATTCTCTAAACCTTGCAACCGTAATTATAGGTGAATCAGAATTTTGGATACAGAATACATCCAATCCCAGGCAATTCTAACAAATCAGAGGCAATGTTAAGTATTCAAAATGTACTCAGTGTTCTCTTTTGTCAGAGTGTGTTTGACTGAACTGACAGAAATGGTACGATTGCAAACACCCCACAATTTGACAAAAACTATTTAATCTACTCTTGCAGAAAAGACTCTGAAGCATCCAAAGAGCTTTGCAGTTTCATTACAAAGGAGACCTTTCCCAACTCCATTCCCTTTATCACCACTACCCAGCAGTGTTTCTGGCCTTCAGAAAGACTCACCAGGTTGAAGAAATTGCGACGGATCTGTCGGATGACTCCGGGAAAAGTGGCTCTGAGGAGCTCTTGTACGCCCGTTGGCCAGCTTCGGTACACTGAGTCATTCTCAATGTCATTTATCCACTGGAAAGTGCGTGAGAAAAAGATGGCATGTGTGAAAATGATGATATTCATGAGTTAAGTAAAAGCAACAGAACCCTGGAAAAAGGTAGATATTAAGCACCTTACTCAAGGACAATTCTGACTGGAAGAATGGTGTTTTTTAGTCTGACTATATTTCTTCAATATATTTGACATGGTACATCTCAAAGATACATGAGGGTTTTGTTACATCAACCATTGAGGCTATTTTTTCAGTTTGGTTTGTTTGTTTGTC
>CAFUXE010000627.1:182206-193087 GCA_903364295.1 Serranus cabrilla
CTAAGTGCCCTTCTAGTTTACATTTATAGTCAAGCTGGGTTTCAGTCAAGCATGTGAATGACACAACTTAAGACAAACAGTTACAATACATGGCTTACTCTGATATCAAATGTGTTAGAGGGGCTTATAATTACTTTCCTCTCTTGCTTTTTTAAAGAGCACCAAGATGTTGCATTGCATTACATTATATTGCATTGCATTGCGTTACATTAGGTAACTTATGAAGGAATAATCTCTTTCCTGTTAAATTCTCTATATCTGATATATGTAATCACAAGGTGCTATACTAATAAGTGTATACATTCAACTTAAATGAGCTTTAAAGGGATAGTTTGGATTTTTTTAAGTGGGGTTGTATGACATTCTTATCTATTGGCAGAGTATTACCGACATATATGTCAACAGATATATGCTGGATCTGATCTGAACAACTTTTAACATGTACACTTGTTATTAAGCTCTACTAGCCACCAGTATATGTGCTACACACCATTAGGCGATTATATGTGGATTTTTATGATAAATGCCCATAATCATAGTTGCTAAATGATCCATCATTGCTGGCCAATCTGGCACCAACAGTGGTCTTTCTCTCTGTATCTTCTGGTACATGCCTCCCCACAGTGCAAACGTTTGCCTTGTTGGCACGACATCATTATATCTCTAATACTCTCTCTCCCGCCGTGTGTCTCTCTTTGAGGCACACACACTGCACATACTCTGCATATCTAGAAGGGGAGATGCAAGCTGAAATGACAGACCACTTGGTTGAATATGGAGAGGCTTAAATTCTTCATTTCTTTGGCATTTTTACAGTACCTAGAATATTAAAATGGCCAGAGGGGCCAAAATAAAAAAAAGTTTTTAATTTGATAGCTTTTCTTGGCTGAATTCCCAATTTATACCTAAAGTTTCTGGCAGGCTCGAGACTGTTGCAATTGCGTGATGACTCAAACACTATTCAAACTCTGGTACACAAAGAAGAAAAACACCTGCAGTGTTGATCTGGGCCAGAAGAATAGGGCTTCCAGACAGTACTCACCATTATAGCTGGATGTCTGATATCCAAGGCATAGCTGTCATCCACAGCATTCACAGGTAACCTCAACAGCTTGCCCTGATGTTCTCCTTTTATGCCTAGGTTATGAAGCCCCTCCAATACCCTGGCCTCGCCTCTGAGGATGTCTAAAATGCTGTAAATACAAAATCACAGGTGACATTTTGTATTCATATTAGCTGTGAGGCTGTGGTTTTGCAGTGCACTAAACTCTGATCTTGTTGCAACAGGATTACCGAGCAAAAGCATAGGTCTGAGGCTTCCTGGGGAGAGCACAGGCAGACGACCGCTCCCTCCTGCTGGGTTCCTACCTGAAAGGGTTGTGAATGTCCAGATCAATGTGCAGTCCATTGATGAAGAGCTCCCCGTCTCCTGGGTGAACACCAATGGTCTCACTGAGACGCTGAAAGAACAAGCTCGGAGTGTTAGGTGAATGCCAAAACCTAAAAGAACGATTCTACATTTAATGCCCAATCTTTCAACAAGAAAAGATGCACTGCACTAAGTAGAAGGTAAGAAGGGAGAGAAAAAAAAAATGTCACATTTCATGTTGTCATGGGATTTATTTCAGTTATAGATTAGAAACTCATTGTCTAAAATAAAACTTGTGCAATGGCTGTGGATGTTATCAAAGAAAACCTCCTGCACTATCATGTGGAAATGCTGCTTATTATATCGCACCTTTTGGTTCTCCTCAATTTCTTTTCTCATTTCCTGCTTTACGGCCACTCTTGTCAGTGATCTGTGGGAACAGTAAAACATGTACAGTCACCATCAGCTTTTACCACATCCCAAGCCGGCAGTAAAATGCCAGTTTTAATCTCCAAAAACCTGTGGGCCCTCAAGATGGGACGTTTTCAGTCAATTCCCTATAAACCCCCCCCCCCAACTCTTACTCAGCACTTTTTGGTGTTATTACAAGCTGTCTGAGCCAAAAAAAGCAAACATCAAAAAGCTGATTAGATCTCTGCATATAAAGCTGTATTTATTGTGAATAATGCTCAAGCAAATAGGTTTATAAAAGACATATTTCATGTGCGCTTTAATAACAGTTTGTTGTCTGGATTCACAAGCTGTAACACACAGCGGGGCTACTAAAAATATGGATTTTGGAGTGGCACCAATTGTGTTATCCAGTCAGCCAGAAAGAGAAAATAAGATTAATTTTCTGACCTGGCTTTGCTTGGAAAGTTCTGACTGAGGTCCCGCATGAGCTTCAAAGCATCAAACTTTGGCACAGACATAATTCTGGCAGCTGCCTGGACACTAAGATCTGTGGAGATGAAACAATGAAATCATCAACATTCATATCTATCAATGCACATTATGTTTAGGCAAAGGAAATCATATGAATATGCCATGCTAAAATTATTATCATAATCTCCAGCTGCAAATGTGATCATTTGAGGCTTCACGGCAGCCAAAACAACAAAAATTCACATCGCAGGAATTATTGTATAAAAATTTTATACTCATAATCATTGGAGAACTGAAATAGAAAATCGATACCTTGCATTTCCCACACTTTGAGAGGGACCATTTCACTGGTACTCTCAAGGAGATGTTTGCGAAGCTCAATAAGTTGATCCTGGAGTTCAGGGTGAGATTTTCTTAAAGGATGAAAAAGAAAAAAGTAATTTAAAAATACTAAATCAAGGATTTCTTTTTATTTATTTATCCAGTCGAAGAAAGCACAGGATACCAAGCATCAGTAACATAAAAATAGATGGCAAAATCATTTATGATAGATAACATGTCATATTTTAACAACTTACTTCAATGTTCCGAAAACAAACCCTTGGACTTCATCATTACTGTCATCCTCAGCGTTTACAGCTGTCTTTGAATCTGCAAAGCACAATATTTGTGTTTCATTGCCTTGGACACAGCGAAGTCCAGCACAGAATGTTTGATAAGTCACAGACTGACCTTTTACTTTGGTGTCATCCACAGCTTTGTATTCAGTGCTTTTGATAGCCAGCTCAACACCATACCCAGATAAAAGCATCTTTTGAGGCTTTGGCTCCTGCAGGCAGTGGAAAGCAGAGTAATGGCTTAAACGAAAAACATTGCAGTGTTTTGTTTACATGTACATTTCGGTGAACAGCAGCCCTTAGATGTACAAAATGTAATACATGGCCTAGATTATGTGGACATTCTAATAAGTGTGTTTAGGTGCCCAGACATCTCCTTTCACAAACATTAGGAGTAGAATGAGTCACACTGAAAACTTTAAACGTGGCATTGTGATAGGATGATAAGTTAATCAGATTTCTGGTCTGCTAGATATTGCCACAGTACGCTGTAAGTGCTGTTATTGTGAAACGGAAACGCCTTGGAGCAACAACAGCTTAACTGCACAGCGGTAGGCTGAATGCTGATGCCCGAAAAATTGTCTACATTCCCAAGCTGCAGCAACCACTACCAAGTTCCATAATGCCTCTGGAAACCACATCGGCACATGATCTGCTTTTTAGGAAGTTCATGATATGGATCTCTGTGGCTGAACAGCAGCACACATGATTAATATCACCATGTGCGATGGAGCGGCGTGAAGCACATTTAACATTTTGGTCAATATTCAAAGGAAGATTTTTAAGAGTTCTTTTGCATAAAACAGATATCTCTAGTTTGATTTACTTTCCTCGATATTTTGTGCAGTCCAGGGAATATCAATCAGGGTTGTTTGTTAAGATATCTCAAACTTTTCATTTGCCTCAAACATATATTTTTATTGTGCACTTAGGGGGGGGAAGAATCAATCAAATTGATGTTGGTATATTTATTTTAAGAATGGGTTTATTGGTTTCTGCAAATTGCCTCTTCCAATTGACTTTGGTAACAACATGCATTCATTTTCTCTGTTTTTTAAACTTTAAAAATGATTCAACTGAAAAACAACAACATAATAAATGGAAACCAACTCCAGCGTCTTCCTAGGTTTGTGAAAGACTCTGGAGCACATTTCTTTGGTGGGTTTGGGTGTCTTCCACAAAGAATTATTATATTTTTCAATACAAACTATGCAAACATTTTGGACAATTATTATTACTACAATTACTACAACTACAACTACTGAACTACTGTCGAGCAAATAATAAACACCCAAAAACTTAAATAAAACTTGCTTCAGAAGTCCACTGGGGACTACAACTGTTAGATCAACTTAGGTGCTACTCAAAAAAGCTAGGATGCTACGCCTTAGACTTATATTGGTAGGGAAACCCTGAATTCGATCAGTTGCCCTGCCCTGCTCTGGAGCAAAGGAAATGTGTTGGTCTGGACAGAACCAATCGCACAGCTTTGTGGAAAGAATAATTGTCCGGGCTTGTTTGGGCGAGGATCCTTCCAATTTAAAAAAGTGTAAACACGTGCAGTGCATTACATAGGGCTAAATGTTCAGATGTTCACATTCTTTTAGCCATGTATTGTATATTTATACATGATCACCCAACTGTGTTTGATGTGGACATCTCCTGTTTACATGAAGTCAGTCGGTAAAAGTTACGATCAATAACACGTGTCAGTGGGAACAAGAAGCACATGGGCCTCCACATACAGCAGCAGATTGCACTGACGTTCAACCTTGACACCGATGTCGCTCAGACTCAAAGCGCTGCCTCCTGCTTTCACAGGCACAATCAGAAGTCTTTCACACCCACACTCTGCCTTTCTTCAACACACATCTTAAAGAAATTCACCTTTTGCTCCATCAAAGGCATGTGTCTCAGCTAGTTTTTGAGTTTTCAGTTAAATTTTGAGGAATCTACTAAAAAGAATGTCTCAGCGTTGTATCACTGCAATAAAGTCATCATATGAAATAAAGATAAAACGATAACGCTCTATGGCACAGAGGAACACCCTATATTCTCTGGCTGCACAGGCTATACCTGTCAGTAGGATGGATTCATTGTGGGTTTTTTAAATTGTCACGGGATTCGTTGAGAACAAAGACAAATGCAGAGTACCATTAGACTCATCCTTTAAAATCTAGCTTTTCACTGTGAAAAACAAATTATAAAAGCAGATTAAAAGATAAATTTTTCACCGAGACAAATGCAGAAACCCCATTTATTAAAAACATTTCATCAGTGGAGCATCGCTTTAAAATGACTGCAAAAGCATTGCTACTCACCGCTACAAAGTGCCGTAGCACATATATGAGTGTGCCCTCTCCAGCCTTCTCCGACAGCACCTTGTGAAACGAGGCAAACTTCTTGGTGCCAATCTCAGCGTAGAGGATAACAACTGGAACATCTGTTTTATTGACCCCTGGATATGTGTGATCATTCTTGTATAAATACGGTTTTGGCCTGCAAACATTTAAAAAGATGTGTCAGAAATAAAATGATTTGTGTCAACAACATTTCCATGTTCATTACAGGTAGCTAGTGAAAGCAACAAAACTGTTCATTTCTTATCAGCTCTACAGATTGAGTTTTTCCACGGAGGGGAAGACAGTGCCATTCTGTGTTACCTGCCTGCAGCTGCCTTCAGGAGCTTCTTGATGTCCTTGGTACTGCAGCTATGTTGACCATGGATGGAGACAAAGGCAGGGCAAGCCTCGGGCGGAGGCTCATCACTGGCTATCTGTTAGAGTGTGGAGGAGGGTTCTGTAAGACATTACTGGCCACAACATGATGTTAACTCTGACAGGATCTAGTGAAGACTCCTTCACTGGGCCAGAGATAATCATAGATATTGAACACTTCATTTCAGCAGCAAAATGCCATTATTCATTCAAATGTTTAAGACATTTTTTAAATTAGAGAACTTCATTTACCAGTGCATCACTGTCACCAAAATGAAATTCTTCCTTATCTTTGGTGAAAGCACAACAATCAAAAGGTTAAGGAATTGTGTACAGAGTATATTGAAATAGTTTGAGTCGCCCAGCAGTAAAGTTAAATTTATTCTACAGCCAATTAAGTCATTTAAATTCATGTCATATAAACAGTTTCACTTAATAATGCGTCAAACGTCTCTCAGCATATACCTGTCATATATTACCTCTACTTACAGTCAGCATTTTACTGGAATATAAAATATAAAATCCAAGAACTTCAATTGTTATCATATTTTACAGTAAAGACAAACAGAAATCAGGAACCACTGCAGGAAGAAAAACTTTAGAATCCACTTCACAGCCAAATAATCCATCCAGACTCTTCTGTCTATCCTGCCACAGCATTTTACCAACCTCACATATAAAATTTGTTGGAATCTGTGGGAAAAATGTTTTGGCCTCTGCTGCCATGCACTCACATAAAGCATCCATTGCAGGTTTTGCTTTCCTGCCTCTCCCCTATCATCTCTGTCCACCTTTCTCTTACTGCGCCACTATGAATTTTTACACCTCTTCCTCTGGCACGAGTACAGTGTTGCTCCTCTCCAGTGTCTGCCAGTTTCATTTTAAGGAATAATGGTAAAAACACTCCCCTGTAGTAAAAATGTGTTTAAGACACGATACTCAGTGACTATATTTATAAGTATGTGAGATCATCTTATATCTTGATTTAAAATGTAGCTCAGATTGTTTTGAGTATAGATTGGATTAGCTGGTGCTGACTATACAAGGCTGTTTGACTTAATTCAAATTAATGTAACTTCTTTTGTCTTGATTAGCAATTTTATCTCATGGGGTTATTCTTACAAGGGACGTGTTGCAGTATGTTATAGTACTTATTTTAAGCTTCAAGACAAAAATGCATTTAAGTCTAAGTCTTGTTTTTTGGATTAATTATCTAATTTCAAATTTTAATCTTTTGGCTTTACATATTTTCCCTTGCCAATGATGTAGATGCTTTATTAGAAAAGATAGCTACTTCCAAAGAACTTCATCATTATTGGTAAAATGTCTTCTAAAGGTCACATTTTTACAATGCGCTTTGTTAATAACAAGACTAAAAGGCTACAACCATGCTGGCAGATCTGTGAGGCATTTCAATTCCTCCCACAACTTTTCTTTGAATTTAATATTAATTTCAACATGATATCATGAATCATGTGTGACAAATGCATCCAACAAGAAAAGGAAGCAAATCTAAGCTTTCAATAGTGATATAATTCTACTCTACGTGTCTTAACATTTCACTAGAAATTATGCATTTTCAGTCCCCAGTCTTTTAAAGTCTTCTGAAAACAACTGGTAAGCTATGAAAGACCTGACTGAGACCAAACTCAGTAAAACTTAACTGCAGGCTGTTTACTCAGGGCTGAGTGGAGTGGACAAGAGACGTTGTAAAAATTAAATATCAATATGTATAGCATGTGGAGCCCCCGTCCCTACCCACCCAATAATTGTAACACTTGTGGGCTCCAGAAAAACATTGTATATTCCATCCATCTGAGATTAATGCAAGAAGCATTCTTGTGGATTTTGATCAACAACACTAACTCTGTTTGTCACTGGATCAATTACAGATAATTAACTTAACACATCTGAATTCTGTGAGAAACCACAGAGATATACAAAAACTGTTGAGGGGAAATGAGTTATGGATGTATAGTATTGCATACAGTAGCTGGAAAATAATGAATGTCATTTAAAAAGTGTGCCAAACAAATGGATAAAACTGAAAGTAAGGCCTGCAGAGCAGCCTGGGTCAAGGCTAGGGTAGACACATAAAACCACATCACACAAGAGATGGACCTTGCTCTATTTGCTACCGTCCTGAAATAGTTATACTAAATTGATCCCCACAACATACCTGCTGGGATGCATGAACAGCTGGTGAGTATGAGCGCAGGGCCATAGCAAATCTGAGGAGATTCACTTGAAGATCTGTGAGAAACTGGCCAGCCTTCTTCAGAATCAAGTTGTAGTATGAGCGCACAGACTCTGCAAAACACATCAATATTAGTAATTATGAATTATTTTTTAGGAGGAAAGCACACTGGTCTAGGTGTAAAATGATTTAAAATATAACTTGGACTCAAACAACATACCTCCTTGCTTGTATACAGTGAGCTCCTTTACAGTGTCAACAAACTGCCAGAATTTCTCATTCCCGTCTTCTCCCATAAACTCACTGCACAGGAGAAAATGGCAGCATTAGTCAGCATTGTTCACTAACCACAGTATGCAGTCGAGTGCCCGTTTCTGACAGACCAACAGATAAAGCTACAGACCTCAAAATAATTTGATATTTTCTGATAATAACTATGC
Source organism: Serranus cabrilla (assembly GCA_903364295.1). Lineage (NCBI taxonomy): Eukaryota > Metazoa > Chordata > Actinopteri > Perciformes > Serranidae > Serranus > Serranus cabrilla. The sequence continues at coordinate 190,432 of CAFUXE010000627.1, forward strand.
CCAAATTGTCTTCAGTTTGGGTCCCATAAAATCTGCTGTAATGTATCACACAGTACTACAAAGACATCCAGTAGGTTTTGTTTACAATTAGAATATTTTCACACACACAAGGAATAAAAGCAAACACTGATGACCACAATTTCCAGTTACAACATAAAACATACATTCTAAGTTATTGTTATTTCCAACAAAATGACTTAGGCTGCTATTTCGGCCCACTATGAATACAAAAGTTATGATCCACAAACGGGCATCTATTGACGAGGTTGTTGTGCCTTTTGGGAAGGAATTTGTCAATTTTACAATTGTTGGTTGTTCCCGGCCACTACTGTGAGGCAACTAGAAAGAATCAAATAACATACAATAATTTCTGAACTTAAAACATGTTCATGGTTGCTATTTTATACCAGAATGCCAGAATATTTTATACTCAATATATTTAGATTGGATTTCTTTTAAGAAAAAAATACAGAAAGGATTCAGTATCAAGGATTTAGCCCTGGCAGTGTGAGGAGAATATTGAAAGAGCATTTAGACCTGCATGCCAAGACTTCTTGTTTAGGGTTCCTGCAGGCTATGACTATGATTAACAGTTACAATGACCCCATAAAACCAAAACACCCACTGCTCCCATTATACATTTTAACTTTGTAGTTTTTAATGCACCATATTTTATACATGTATATAGGCCTACCATCTGTCCCTGTAAACATAAATCCTACATCCTGCACATACAGTCTGCAGACTTTACAAGATGTAGAAGAACTGACTTATATGAAAATTGACTTTTTATTGTTATTGTTGGTAATTGATACCTTGTATAGATTTGTATATTTATAAAAAACACCTATTTTTCACATACTTGTGTACATTAGTCCCATTTACTCTTTACCTTGATATATCCAGCTTTGTTGTAATGTTCCTAGCTGTTATGTTAATACCGTTAGGAGAGCATGAACAAACAAAACCGGAATCAAATTACTTGTATGTGTACTCAAACATGGCCAATAAAGGTAATTTCGACTTATTCTGACTTCTAACTTTAGTAGCAGGTTCGTTTTTCGAGGTAGTGTAGGGTGCATTTTGGGGATTTGGACGCATGCCCTCAACATTAAAATCCTGGCTTCGGCCTTGTGTTGCAGATTTGCTTAAGTGCCAGACGTGTATGTCCTGTGGTGAGTACCTTGTCTCCAGGAGGAAAGGCGTCATGCTCCACTTTGCTTTTAGACTAGCAGTGACGCCTTTAGGTGCAGATATGACATGTTGAATATTGAGCAACAGCAGTGACAGCACAATAAGGTTCCTCATGATGTCCAGCGAGACGTTACATGAACCTACAAACGCAGAAGCAAACACCAACACTGTCAGAACAGTTTTCCTCTTGAGAAGTGCCAGTCAGTGCCACGTAGTTACTCCAAGTTATTAACTAACTGAATCACAACACTGGTGCATGTAGAGGACTAGAAAAAACTCACAGTTTAAGTGTATGACGTTGGATAAAAATACTAGCTACGTGTGAAAATTAAGTGTTAGCTAACGCTAGACTTACTCACAACATAAAGAGCGACCAAAGAGGTCAGACACAGCAGAATGAAGTTAACTTAGCTGTAGCATAAACAGCCTTTTACCGTGAATGAAAACGGTAAACCACTGTGATTTAACAAACACCGTCTTCAGGGATCGCTTGCGACAAACATGTAACAGTGTTCTTTAGAAATACCTAACCTTTGGTCGCTGTGTTGCCAATAATATATCCCCTGACCCGTTAGTGATGCTGACCGCTTCCATACAAAGCAACGGGCTTCAGGTAGGTATTTTGGGCAGTTAGCAACCAGAGAAGCTAGCAGCTAGTTGCCGGGGTAGCCACGTATTGTGGTGGCTCGCGCTGACCGTTATTCGAGTCGGACACAGCCGTTGGATAAATAATATTTAATGGCGTGTCATTATTTTAGACACATTTTGTTATCGTAATTATACAGACGTAGCTCGTGACAGTATTAATTAAGTTCACAAAAACGGGTAGTAAAGTTGGAATTTATTCTGGCACAGCCATGGACAACTAAAAGGTAGGGGCTAACGCTCAAACACTTTCCCACCAAACAGTGAAGCACGTTACATCTACACAGTGTACTGAGTGAGTATGTGTGTCAGTGAAACTGTGCAGTGTGCAGCCAGTCACTATGTGGAAGGATGCCCGAGTCTCTATTAAATATTTAATAATTACATTGTTGCATTATGTTTATGACGAGCTAATGTTAGATGTAGCACCATATACAGTCTGTTTAGCATTTATAACTTTCAGTATTATAGTTAACCTGGGGCAGAGCCAGAAGTTGTCAATATTGGGTGCTTGACGCTCAGGCCAGTCACAGCTGGTCCAGAGTCATGCAACCCTGTGGAGATTTTTCCCCCATTTATCGAAGCTATTATCCCTATTTTCTTTAAAGGGAATATGATTATTCCCAAGAAAAATAACTCATCCTGTATAGCCTACTTCTTATTTTGTATCTGCCTGTTCTCCATTTGTCTTCATCATTCTGAAACGATAACAAAACTGGTGTTCAGGCTGACTGATTTCCACTCTTTCCACCTAAAAAAGAAGCAACACTTTTTTTAATGGTACTATTCTTAAGTTACATAGCATTGTGAGGATAGG
>CAFUXE010000627.1:193590-238024 GCA_903364295.1 Serranus cabrilla
GATAACACTGAAAACATCACAAGGTAACTTTGGAAAGCTCTCTCAAGAGCATCAGGAGAAATCATACAACTGTTTTTATAAGCTGAGTAATGCCTCCCATCAGTGAACTGATCCTCGTGTGTAAAATAGGTAAAGTTCTCCTTCTACTCAATTTTGATATCACTTTGCAGGTTAATTTAAATCTTTCTTCATCAGTTGCATGTTTTGGCATTTTGCCAGCTGGCCACTCATGACAAGAAATGACTAATCAATTAATTCAGAAATAATTAACTCATAATTTACTATATATTGATGCTGCTTAATAAAGTCTAGTCAAATTAGATGAAATGAGAGAAGAACATAAGAAATAGATAGATAGATAGATAGATAGATAGATAGATAGATAGATAGATAGATAGATAGATAGATTTCTTAATTATTTTTATTTTATTTAACAGGTTTTTACAATTAAATATACATTGCACAACATTTTATTTAACATTATTATTAATTCACAATTCACATATCTTAATTAAATTGAGATCATTTCAACACACTCAGCTTAACTTTCCTCTGTAAAGGCAATGCACCAATATTTTATGGTTCCAGTGGATGTGTAATATGACCATTATTGCTGCAGAGAAAGCAGCTGTTTCACTTTTAATTGGCTCTCCTAAGGACTGTCTTTTGAGCAGATATTAGGCATTAAATTAGGCTATTAAAAAGGCTATAGCCTATCCTTACACAGGCAACTAGCTGTAAGCACAGAGATAGTGCTATCTCTTTAATCATCAAAGGTCACACTCGGATGAATGCGCTTCAAAAAAAGTTCCAGCGGATTTAATATTTATATGTGGTTAAATCTCCATGTTGTCAGTGTCCATGTGGGCTTCTGGCTTTGCTCTGTGTTAAACAAGATTATGGGATGGACGGGATGGGATGTAGAGCTCTCCCAGCCCAACCACGACGCGAGCATAACGCATATTTGTCGGCTCGGATGCAGCAGCATCCTCTCAAAAGCACTGCTTCAGCACAGTCAGTCAGACCGCCCAACCCGCCGAGGATGCTGTAGGATGCAGCCGGAGGATCCAGCCCGACAGTCCGAGACAATTCTGCTGAAGTAAGTCCATCCCCGAAATGAACCACGCTGCGATTTAAACAGGGATCTGCACGCGGAAACAGAATTAAGAAGACAGAAAACTAAAAACTCTCATCAGCTGCATCATTTTTGAACTTATGCTACCGGAGTATGGCAGTCGTCGGCACGGATGCAGCTCCACACCGGCTTTAGAAGTTGGACAGGCAGAAATTTGAATGCCATGACTCTTGACTTTGGACAAGATTTCCAGCGCAGTGCAGACGGCGTGCAGTATTTTAAAAACCAAAAGGTGGACTTCCACATTACCGGAGGGTGTCATCTGATCAACATGTGGCACCTAAATAATAGGCACCTTTAGTCTTATGAGGCATGGAGCATTATTGATCCCCGAAGAGCCCATGGGTGCTACTTATTATTCACAGTAATGGAATGAAGACACTATCTTGATATAATGGATGATAGATCCAGTAAGCTCATCTTGGTTCCTATTTTAGCTGTCCTTTTTGTTATGATAGGTTACCAGTACATATGTCCCGCTGGCAGCAATTCGTGCCACTTTAAGGCTGGGGAGAAATTAAGGGGGGTAAGCCTACTTTCCACCCCGTACCAGGACAGCGATGATTTCTACAGAGATCAAGACCTGGAGGATGACAGCCCTCCGAAACTACCGTCTAAATTCAACTTCACCGAGAGAGACCTTGACAGACACGTGGAGTTCAACATCAAAGGGGACGACGTGATAGTGTTTTTGCACATCCAGAAGACCGGAGGAACCACTTTCGGGAGACACTTGGTGAGGAATATTCGCTTGGAGCAGCCGTGCGACTGCAAGCCAGGACAGAAGAAATGCACATGTCACCGGCCAGGAAAAGAGGAGTCCTGGCTCTTCTCCCGGTTCTCTACCGGCTGGAGCTGCGGTCTGCATGCTGACTGGACCGAGCTAACGAACTGTGTGCCTGTCATTATGGATAAGAAGGAGGCCCAGAGGAATAAAAGGTATGAATCCCCTGTGTTTGTTTGTGTCTGGGTATGTGTGTGTGTGTGTGCACGCAGGTGTGCTGAAACCAGCTCTGTGCCTCCTCTGTGTACAAGCAGGCATGCAAGACACACCCACTGGAGCCCCATAACAAATTAAAAAGTTTAATTTTGTCCTGGCGTTAATTTGCATGGCAAACCTTAGCAGTGATGGATGGGATGGTGTTTCCCACTGGAGTGATGTACTGTAGTTTAGTCAGGAAGTCAGGGACAATAACTCCACTGATTGTAAAAAGCCAAATAATTACAACCAATCACTCAGCATTCAAAACACTCTTTGTAGTGGGTGGATGTGTAACCACATGTGTGTCAGACATGGGGATAATTTAATGGCATAATCTGCTGTAACAACATTTAAAAGTCGTAGTACTTTGCTTGACCTTCAGACATAAATTGTCTTTGTTTGTCCTTTGTGTTCACATCAGTCCTTCACAATGAACTTGTTCCTGCCCAGCTGTGCCAGCATCATTATTCCGCCAATCTGAGCCATTAACCAGTTGTACTGAAGCATTTACAGAACTCCCCTTTCAAAGCAAAAGTGGTGTTGTTTGAAAGCCTGCAGTCCAAATGTTCTGGCACGGTGTGGTGATTTCATTGTCACTGGGTCTAAGCTCCAATTGCACCAATTGAAATCTTACAAAGCCTTTGGAAAGAACACACACTGAATTCATAGGGTTAAGTAACAGGGTTATTGACTTTTGTTGTGGTTGTTGTTGTCCAAAGTCGGGGTGTGTCAGAGCTTTCCACTATTGGTCGATAGGTTTACTAATTAGTTGTTTTGGTCTTAATCAACTTAGATTTCTTTTGTCTGTTAGTAATTTTTATGCTTTTTCATGCCAAATGACTGATTTCCAAGAAACTTCTATGCACACAAGATTTAAAGTTGTGCTTTTGCATACATTTTGTGTGGAGAAACTCAGTTTTACTGTTGATTAAATTAACTAACCAAATAGTTGACAACATCATACGTAGTTGATCACTTGGTCAGTTGGTCAGTCCAGCACAGCCCTATGATGTCATATTTAAATGTGACCTTACCAGGTTTGGGTGATGTCAACCAAATATGTGTATGATGATGCCCACTGTGAATCATCACCCTGGACAATGACATCATCGCTGAGGAGGGAGGTTGGGGGTTGTGTTGTGGCCTACTCCTCTTAAGAAACTATTTTTAACTGATCCCAGTGTGATGATGTGTTCAGATTCAGAATTTAAATAAATTCATGAATACTGAGGCATCTTGCTCCCTTTACACTCTCGCTGTATATTTGTATAGGCCTCAGGTTGAGGTCTCAGAAGTTTGAATTAGTTTGAACAAATTCTCTTTTATTTGGATGTACGACTTCTGAAACTTGATTTTGGGAAAAAGTGCACCAAATATTCAGAGGTGTTGTTCTGACTTGAGGGGGCATTCACACATTGCATCCTTCTTCTTATAGTTTCTTTTGAGATAAGTCCTTTTGAGGTGTTCTTGTTGGCTTACTGTTGTATGACACAAAGTGTTTACATTTGATGGCCTTGTATCTCTGGACTGAGTTCAATTTATCCCAAGATGTTTGGTTTAGATGCCCAGAAGTTATCTGAGAGGAAAAGCAAAGCAGAGGCAGTTAATTTGATATGCATTATCTCCCCAATATTTTCTCTTGTAATTGCACTAGAAAAGACATTTGCAATTGCTTGTACTAATGTGATAGAGATGCAGTACAATTACAAAAGGGTGCCGCATTGTAATGAACTAGTCACTGCATGAGCTATGTGTCTTTATGTGTGTGTGAGTGTGTGTGTGTTTCAATGCAGTTAATGTTTCTGGAGTCACTGATTCTTTAAATTGCATTACAGTTTAGGATATTCATTAAAATAGCACATTAAAAGTCTATTTGTCAGTTATCCGCAAAGATAATTCCGCATTGAGAAAAAGCAACAGTCAGACGTCTTGCTGCACAAGCACACAAGAATCCCCTTCTCTGTTTTGAAAAATACAATCTTACGCTGAAGTACATGAGCACATGATTTATTTTCTGCTGTGCCAAGTGTTTCCTTTACTCAGGAAAGTGCTCACTGGATGCGACAGCTCTTCATTTCACAGCTGCAGCATCTATTCTGCACTTACTAGTCCTCCCATCCCTTGTTCTTTAGCGGGCTCCCGCAGCATCTATTCTGAGATAATTCTGCCGCGACCAAGACTGTTGGCAGACACACCACGTTAGCCCCCCCCTCACCAACCCGCCACTGCACACGGCACAGTCACTAAGTGAGATGGCTAATAGTATTATGCAGATTTCATCTTCAGAATCATTTTGCGTGTGAGCAATGCTTTAATTAAAACATCTTAAATGGTAGAAGGTCAAAGTAAAAAAGCACCCTTGTACAGTAAAATGCATAATTTGTAATAAATAATCCACTTGTGACAAAAATCATAACCACCTAAGGGTGCAATGGGGAATACCAATCGTACATCACTGCCAAATTCAGATGGCATACCCTTGTTTTGCGGTTGAGAGCCTCTCAGATTGAGTGGCTGTCTTTCCGCAGTCCCAGGCATTCACCTTGCCAGCTCTTGAGATGGCAGTAAGGGGGGGCTGAGGTGCGCGGCGATGGCACTGCCTGCGTGGCATTGTATGGCCTTTTCAGCCGAGCAGGGCGCTCAGCACGGTGAGCCAGCCGTGCGGCCCGGGAAAGGTCAGGCGTGTCAGACTGGATCAGTGTGCGTGTCCTGCGGCGTGGCTCCTCTGGAGTGTGCTGTCAGTCAGGGGAGAAGTGGAGCGGGCGAGCCTGCTTCTCTTCAGGAGCTTTTTGGAGGAACATACCTCTAAGTGCTGTCCTCTTAAGTTGCTTTGTGGGGAGCGTCATGGCATTACGCCTGTCTGCTGCATGAAGATGGCTTATTGAGCAGGTTGTTTTTCCTCTCGGGCGTTTTCAGAGGCCTGCGCTGAGCAGTGCAGAGCTGCTCGAATCCTTTCTGATTGCTACATGTTCATTAGCTAACTGTTCGCTCAGGTAGAAATATTCAGTCTGACACCGGGTCACAAAACAAGTAGCTGATTTTCAGAATGTACTTGCATAAAGCAGCTGAGTAAATAGTGTCTTCGGAATTGTTTTTGCATGTGTAGCATAAGGTCGCAGATCAGAATCAGAGGAATATTTGATGTTGCTTTCCATTGAAACAGGAATGAGCTGATTTTTTCATTCACCTCAATATTAGTTTCCATCCTGGTGCAGTCAGAATATCTGTCTGTGAGATTAAAAAAACAACACAGATTTATTGTTACGGCTGCAGGTCTGAGGTGAGGAAATTTGATTATCAAACATACAGCCTGAAGTCCCTACAGTGAAGCATATATTATATGCCTTGAATAAAGCAGCAATCTAAACTTGCTGCTGTCCATGTAGAAGTGTGTACAGTATATTATAACTTCACTTTTAATCACAGATGGTTTTCTTATGAGCAAATACCACCAAGACTTATTTCAAATGTACCCTGCAGATAAGAAAATATAATATATCAGGGTAACAGTTTGACACTGTACGACAAAATAAAAAAGTCATATCAGAGCATATCTAATTATTATGACAAAAAAGCATTTAGGATGTTATTCTGCAGCAGAGGAGCCTCTTGAAGCCTTTGTCACACATCAGAGAAACCGAGAAAAGCGTCTTCCATGTAAGCACAAGGTCGCTCAACCAGAACACAGCAACATTTGTGAATATGCATTGTCATTCATACAACAGAGAGCGAGAATGCTTCTTCAGCAGACTATTTTAAACAACATTCTCTCAGTGCCCAGAGTGTGAGCTTGGCTTGTTTTGAAGTTAAAATCAGGAGAAGGCAAACAATTTACTGCTGATTCTACCTGAGCGTCTCATTTATTCCACAGTCCTCTTCATAGCTTGAATTCTTCACTGCTCTGCAAACTGGATCTTTTGTCAATAGGCTATATTGAAGGGATTATTCAGAATTGTTTTTGAAGTTAAGTTGTTAGTGGTACTTATCTATAGTCAGTTTATTACCTACAGTAGATTGCGGTTGGCCCGTCTCCACTTCAGAGTAGCAGAAAGGAGTACGGCCATGAAAGCTCAGCCTAAATGAATAGAATTAATCAGGGTTATCCTTTATGTAATGTGATGTTTGTGTTGACAGCGCCAGCATCTCGAACAGTATGTGTCTATAGAGGCTGGACAAGACAACATTTGTTGGCTGAGCTGTTGAGCTAAAAACATTTATAAATGTGGTATCATGGGGACTTTGAATGGCTAGCCTTTGAATCACTCTTGAGCTGATTTGAATTTGTTCCTATCTCTTATCTTTCACTGATTTTCAGAGATGTAGCAACCCAGTGTCTCATTTTGGTGGAACATACTGTATACAGTATTATGCAAATTTTGTTTGAGTTCAAGAACAACCCAAAGCCTGCCAATTAATCTGTATTCACTGCAGAAATTCATCTTTATTAGTTATTCAAAGTCTAGTTTTTACCTCTACAACAAGCTCTCAATCAACACCACCCATAACGACACATGGAAGTTTGTTTCAAAAGTGGCTCACGGTACAGCGGCCGTGATGCTCACGTGTCTGTATCAGCTTTTTTCTAAGTCGTGACCGTCCCAGCAAACACGTCAGCAACCTTTGTCGGAAAAACGAAAAAGCACCTATAACTTTATTTATTCCTTGAGTAATTGTGCTCAACAGTCTATTACCCAGGTCAACAAAGTGCTGCAGCATATATCTATATATATAGGCCGCTCCCATCTCAGCATACCTCTAGTTTTCTACTTTCAAACAAGCAAATCATCTCTCTTCTGTGCCTTCAGCTCTATTCACAAACATCTTGCCACTATGTGTTGTTAGAAATTAAAGTTTGGTTCGAAAATACAAACAAAATCGACTTCAAAACACAAAGCCTTGCCAGCCAATATTGACTTAACAGTTAATTTGCAAAAATGCTTATGTGTGTCCTCAGGAGTCTTATTTCTTGCCACATCCATTAGCAATTTAGCAGGTACATGAATTTATGATTTGTTTTCTTTATTTATTTTACTTCAAAAGGCCATTGAGGACGTGTTCTCATTTACAATAGTGTTGAGATATAAAAAATGCCTGCATGTAACAATAAAAAACAACAATGTATCATAGCTAAAAATTAAATTACAGGGTGATAAGGAGAAGAGAATATAATAGAAGGAATAAATGAAGTGGCATATACAATAAATAAACCAAGTAAAAGTATTTTATAGAGAAAGAAAATTACAATCCAAAATAATTTTTTTGAATAAAGACCATAAACATTCAGACCAATAAATTCATATTAAAAATAATATCTAAAGTATGTGCAGCTTTATTCCTGTTATATTTTATGTGAGCTCTTCTCCTTTTTAACTGTGGCCTCATGGTAATTTTATGCAAATGCTGATGTTGCAGTTTTTATCAATTATAAAATCTTTATTAGCGGCTTTCTTGTCGCTTATGCATAATGAATGCTCGGTTCAGAAGTACAAAGAGACCAAAGCCAAAACACGAGTACAGTACGAAGGCTCTTCGATGCGCCCCTTTGATGAAGCACAGAGGCAGAGAGTTGTGCCCATGTAGCAATGACAAAAGGATGTCCTCTGCTGTGATTTTGGATAATGACGTTGAGATCAGTGTGTCCACGAGGTTTTTATGTTGCGTGCACTGTAAAGCTGGCTTAAAGCTGTATGTACAGAACAAAACATGAACTACTGCTGTACTTTGATGATTACTTGATGGTTACTTTTTTGTGAATTCTTTGCTTTCTTAATGATATCACTAACTAAAGGTTGTTTTGTTAACCATTTTATAAAGCAGAGTTGCTGTCTTGTGTCTTATGCAACAAGATCTCCATCCTAAACGACAGAATAGACCGTTTGTCCGTACCACCCATTACGACACATATGAGCATTTGTCAAAAGTGGCTCGCGGTACAGCGGAGCATTCTAAAAATAGCACATTATAGTACATACGTACATGTACGGTTTATAGTTGTATAAAATAATCTGCAGTTTCTGTTCATTTAGGCTACGAAACCACTGACCTAGGTTTAGAGCAAACAACTTCCTGGTTAGGTGTTATAAAAGTAAATAAATGTACATAAATGAGTTACGAGGGTGACGTGAGCCTCAGAAGTTAAGTAAACAACATAAGTTACATATTGAAAAAAACGTGATTCACAAAACGTGAGCCACGGAAGTTATGTAAAAAGTAATTTGTTTAAATTTGTTTAAAGTCCACATTGCCTTCAATCCTTTACTGCTACGTCAGCAAGATGTCGGCGAAGGACAGTCTAAAATGTATATATGAGTCGTATCTTGCCGCCTGTACAAACACACTATATTAATGTTTTTTAGACCAGTCTGGTCTAATTTGCATTATGGCCTGATGTGGTTCTGTTCCAGTGTGTTTTAGGTCACCAGTATTACCATTAATGGTAACTCTAGTTGGAATAGTACCCAATAAATGATGCAAAACTCATAAAGCTTACTCCTACAGTACGTTTTTTCCACCAGTCATAAAAAAAGCATATTCCCTTTCCCCTTAGTTTCTACAGGAGCAGTAATAGACTGTTATTACCTACATGGCACACCAATGACATGTCCTAATCCTTTGCTGAATAACACCCCACATCATATTTTATTCATAATAAGTGATGCAGAGAGGGCTGCAATTACTGCGTGGTCGTTACCACTTACAGCTTGGCTCAGTGAACCATGCATGTCTCACTCAGTCTATCTCTACTACCTGCGCATGGCATCTACCAATGTTGGGCATCTCCATGAATCAGCATGTGGGAGGGAGTCGTTAGCAGCCCGACCCAAATGAACCTGAACTTGCAGACAGCAGTTTGTATTTTGCATTTTTGCAAACACTGATGTACATTTTATTATGCAATATGTGGGCACTTTGTCGTTAGGTATTGTGTTTCAGTCCATCATAGATGGAAATAGCAGTTGGGGAACAATCTGTCAACAATCATGTTCATCCGATGGAGTTTGACCAGTTGTGGTAGAGAATTGGTTTTTCTGAGCATGTAATACATTTTTTTTTATAATGACGCAATGACAGTGTCATTATAAAAAAATTATGGGTGATGAAAGTCCACAATGGACAACACTAACATGGCACTGAATGAGTTAAAATGTTCCTCTGTAACTGTTGGATGTGTAAATGAGCAACTGTTTCGTAACCTCTAATGGTGTGCTCACACCAAACGCAAAGATTTTTTTTGTGTGACATATAAGGCTGTGAAAGATTTTTATAGATGCAGGATACAAGTAATTTGACGTGCAAATGATGTGCTAATATGTTAATTTTTTAATTTCTTAACTCTAGCATAGCATAACCATGCTGAACCAAACTTCATTCAGAAAACAAGCATGCTTGTCCTCTTCTGACGGACCTGACAATGCATGAATTCAGACTCTTTACAAATCAGCATCATGATGGAGTTATTTTAGCAAACTTTTGATCTGTTTATTGCAAAATCTTTTTATTTCTGGTTCATACCTCTGTGGTAGCAGCAGTCCTGCAGAAGGCTGTGTGCTCATCTGGATGATGTTCTGAACTAAGACATGACAGCATTTGGTTTTTGGACATATCTCAGACTTTAATAACCGGAACAAAGCTGTGGTTAAATAGTGGTTATTTTGGCCCCAGTTGATGATGGAAAGAAATGGTGGTCAGCTGTCTAATATCTGTCTGAACATCCTATTGAACTACATGACATTGAAAGGTGATGTTATCCACAACTTATTTCTGCGCCTACAAAAGGACAAAAAGATGAGATAAGATCAGTTATTGCAGGTTTAAGGTATTGAAGTATTACAGGTATTAATAGGTTTCCTGGTGGTATCGAACGCAAGGTAACTTAAGACTCTACGGAGTAGAGAGAATAAGACAAGTTTGAAACTTCAATTAAATACAGAAATGCCAGAGAATTAATGAATAGTCTTGCTGTCCTTTATGGACTCAGGCTTTTCTTCTGTGTACTCTGAAGCCTCTCGCCGAGTGAAAAAGAGAAAGACCTCCATGATACACAGTAAAGCAGCAGTGTAATGGATGCCCTCCAGACACAGATGAACTCGAAGGAGGAAAGTTGAGCAGATTTACAGTTCTGGTCGTATCTTTAGATGTAGGAGGCAAAGTGCTCATCACAATGATGGGATGTTTATTATGTGTGGAGGTGTGGGTGCCCTTGCAGGCCTTGGACTTCCAGGGCGCGGAGATTGCTTTTCATGTGTCATTAATTCAAGTCGTCATTGCTGGCAGGCCTGAGCAGTAATCCAGTTGGTTTGATAATTAAGTGTTACCTCGACAGAGAGTGCAACAGCATATGTCATGCACTTGTTCACCATCATGAGATAGAAAATGAAAATGGTCATGGAAGTCATTAAATGTGATTCAAATTAGACTATGCAGAGGGAAATGTGGAGTGGCTTTTTTCCCCCAATAATGACTTTTAACAGTTTCCTTATGGAAAGACTTGGTTAACATGGGAACATTTTCAAGTAAAGCCTAAATAGCAACCAGAATTAAAAAAAAAAAAAAAAATGTAGTTACTGATGCTGGTTGTCATGCTGCAATACCAATAATAATGTTTCTGCAAGAGAGGGATTTAAGGCTTCACTCAACCACTTCAGATAAGGTGATTGTTATTAATAACCTTTTTTTCCACAAAAATCAGTGCAGGAATTGAAAGCATAAAACAGGGGTACATCTCCTCTCTCTGGTGTGTCACATTCATCATCACAGTCCCGTCTTACTCTCCACACTCTGTAAACATTTTGCTTAATTTGACACATCTGGATTCCCCTGATACACAGACGAAGCTCCTTAATCGTAACATACCACTTTGTATAATTCCCTAAAGGATTATTTTTTAATTCTGGCTGATATTTAACTTTAATAGCTCTTTAGTGAAATAAATGAAATAAACTAAAGTAAGATGTGAAACATTAATATTTGACACCACCAGTCAGCACGTCCACACAATTTAATGTGATTTCATTAAATCAGAGTTCTGCTTGAGGAATTTATCAGAAGAACTGAGTGAGTTATGAAAAGTCTGTTTGATAAGTTCATTTGTATTTTGAGTGATGATGATTCATGTAGCCTCAGAGTTTCCTGCTGTTGGAGGGAAACCTCTGTTAACACATTGTTAAACTAAAGTGCTGAGCTTTCTGGTAAACATCTACTCTTCCATGATAATTTATAACTCACTCCATGATTCAACATATTCAAGTCAATAAACCTGATGTTTGAGATTATGTGACAAACTAGGACCTACAAGTTAAAATAATCTTTGCCACTGACTAAAACCTCTGCGGTGTTCTCTGTAGTTCTTATTTTATCACACAATGCTTATCTCAGCAAAGATGCTGTACTTTGTGTGAGTGTGTACCCAGTTTTCAGAAGTTTTTAATCACTTTTAGGAAGATTATATTTTTTTCCCCATGTGATGTCTCTTCTATTGGAAAGGGGATTAGTGTCCCAGTTCTATGCAGAAATCTGCTGCTTGATGCACCAAACGGAGGCACCAGTCGTCTTTGCACATTGTTGTTCAGAGCGTATTGATTGACTAACTGGGCCCTTATAGACCACTGCAATATCAATATTTGGAGAAAGTGGACGCTTTGCATGTGTTTGGGTTGTTATGGATATTAGTCATTGTCCATTTGGCTTGGAAGTGTTGGAGATGTAGTATGGATGGAGCTTACCGTCTTTCCCTAAAAGCCACTCTCGGTAATGAAAGCCATGCGGCTTGCCAGAGCAGGCTTGCAGCTTCTCCGATGCTGCTGTCAAATATCTGCTGGTCCGGCAAATATGAATCTCCAATTGTCTGATTCAGCTCTTATAGTGTGATTAAATGGTGGCATTTGGTTGAGTGGCTGGCAAGGACTCTCGTGTCAAAATCCTCTGGATACCGGTTTGTAAGACTTAGGTAGACTCAGATCCTCCTGTGGTGAGAAATGTTGAATCACTGCAATGATGTGGACTTTTTTTTTCTTTTTTTATGGCACAAGTTCCTCACTGAAAGCAGTGACACTGTTAAAATTAGGTCTTTGAATCAATCATAATAGTTGATTGTAGTAAGTTAATTGTTTTTTTCCTATTTCGATCCATGCTATCACATATTAAGCTGTAATATTTGATCATCGGCTTTAGGTTTACCCTGCAGGCTTTTCACAAAGTTGTCCACTAGCAGTGCAGAACTTCATATTCTTTATATTTTGCCTTGCTGTGTCCCCTATTTTTGTAACCCACTTGTTTGAAATCTGATGATCACATGTAGATCTGTTTATTTTATAGCATCAGTTCTTCAGTTCTATCTAATGTGTAATTAACAGACATTGTATCGGAAAATACTGTATTTTTCTATATTTTTGATAAGCTTAGTAGAGCTTGTCTTACACAAAAAGTATTGCTGTGATGTTGGAATTGCCAAATCCAGATCCCACTGTTCTGATTGCATAAGAAAAATACTTTTTACCACAGATTTAATGCATTTTGTGTTCTTCATACTATGACAGTTTAACTAAAAATGATCCTCTTTTACATTATTATACTATATTGACATATATTGCATCATAGCTCCTGTACCATGATACGTATCATACAGCCAGATTCCTGCCAATACACAGCCCTACACCATATGTTAACTTCCTCGCTCTGATTCTAAACCGTGTGCCTTTGTGAACTCTCAGATCCCAGATGTGCTGTTGTGGAGCTGAACTCCTGCTTCCCAGTCAGCTTTTGATCAGTGTGAGATCACACCCCAGACTGAAGTAAAAAAGGAAGAGAAGCGAAGCACCTCACACTGATTTAGTTAAATGTAGTCATCAGAGTGATGAGAATGAGTCAGCTGGTGCAGCGATTCAGAGATTCGGTGTTTAATGTCCCCAAGAGGCCTGTTTGGTGGCTGAGCCGCTCAAATGCTCCTATTATCAGAGGGGCAATTAACTTTGGCTCTGTTTTCTCTCTAATTGAGAAAAGAACATTCTAGTTCTCTACGATAAACAGTCCATAAAGATAGCAATTGTGCAAATCTTGAAGATTTTTTACATAAATTCTTTAGTGTTTGCTGATCAAGAGCTGCCTGATCAGCGAGTTCATGAATATTGCTTTGAAGACACGCTTTACACGGCTGATACGGCTTTTTGTGCTGTGTTGCAAAAATATTTGGCTGGCTCCTTTTAAACCAGTTTAGCTTTAAGTGTCACCGATTCTTAAATGCAAGACCCAATGAAATGCATGCTTTATGCTAGGATTAAAGCTTGCTTTGTATTTTTTTGAAAGAATCACTGCAGAGAAAATAGAAAATAAAGAAAAATGTCCAACGATCATATAAACAAGGCAGACCCTTTAGCCTCCTTGTTATAATAAATAAGGGAACTTCCTTGCCTGTGTGTGTGCGCATGTGCTTTGTTCATACTCACATCTTAACTTGACAGATTGACATATCAAACATGTGCAAAATGCCAGCAGGGGTGCCTGGCTGTGTTATTTCTCAATTGATACCTGTAAGGCCTGACGAGAGTACCGTGCCAGGAATAAGCGCCTCTGGAGTTGATTTATTATAACAACCCAGAGAAAGGTCATCTGTCCTTATCTGGGGCGAGCTGGTGACAGCTAAGTTATACTGTGGGGAGGCGAGCTGAGGCTGCCTGCCTCACACCGCTCCCCAATTTGGATTCAGAGGTTGACTGAGCACCTGGCACACTTAAAGTGTAAGCACAGGTAGAGTCACCTTCACACGGACTAATCTCCGCTTGCAAGAGTGTGCAACCCCAACATCTTTTGGTGGGATAAAGCTCTTGATGTTTTGATGTTTTTTGTGGGCTCTGCTGGCTTTAGACTTGGTAAAATGAAACATTGTGGAATGATTTTACTTCAGAGAGACGGTGCAGTGAGGTAAATATACACCCATCAGTCACAGTGTGTGTATATGTAATAAAATGGTAATCCATAAAATACATTAAATCCATAAAATCTTGACTGCTGGTGTCCTCTGCATCTTCCCTGTGCTGTGACATCAGTCAGGCTGGCTGTGAGAGAGATTTGAATAATCTCACTGAACAGATTGCAGGCCAGATTGCCTCCTAAATTCCTGCATTTATAAATAGGTGCTCGGTCCTGTTTTATTTTGCAAAATCATTATAGATATTTGATCAGCAGTGCACATGATTAAGGACAGACACTTGTTTTCATTAATGTTGAAAAGGGCCGGGAGATTTGGCCAAAATTGTCCATCCTGATGTAGTTCACTTCATATCTCAGTAACAGTTGATATATATCACAAGATCCAATAAAAAAGCTGCCTGTAAGAAATAACCACAAGGCTATTTTTATTTACCGCATATTCCATGTTCCTCTGCAGTCTGCCCCCACAAAGTCCTCCGACCACATATGCTGTTTGTTGCTGCAGTCAAATATGACCCACAGGAAGGGTCATTGTCCTGTGTTTGTTTAGCCTGTCCACCCGGCACGTCCACCACCAGTTGACCTTGCCTTTCTGTATGCTTACTTCTTTGCTTTTACACTTCGGTATTGGCATCCTTTATAATTACTATGACCACTATAATAAGGCGCCAAATGTATATAAAGGGCATTTTAAGCTTCCACATGCTCAGATAAAATGTCGTAAGTATTGCGGTTACACGCTTCAGCTGCTGGTTTCTTGACATAAGATATAAAAAAAATACATAAAGTTGGAAAAATGTTGTTTCCAGACATAATCCTCTGTTAACTGTGGTTTTATTTTCATTGTGATATGTTTGGAAGAGATTGATTAATGAGAAGATAGACACTTTATCTGTCAAGATAAATCACATTCTCACAATCATTTCATGCAAAGAGGTAAAAAAAATATTTTTTTTTCCAACTTTATGGGCAACCGTGTATATATGAGGGACATTTTTGATATTATTTGGGGGATATATGGCATCATATAACCCAGCCCTACTGTTCAATACATTATTCAATAAGAGACAAAATTATGAAGAGAGGTGATTGAAACATTACGGAACTTTTGTGACTCACATTTTTACGTAACTACGTCACTTCCGGTAGTCATGTCACCCTCATTACTACTTCACTTCCCACAATATCGTACATTGATTTACTTTTTAAACAGTCTATTATAACACCTTACCGGAAAGTTTTTCACCCTAAACCTAGATCAGTTGTTTTGTAGCTTAAATTCAACAAACTTTATGTAGTAGTCACATCGTCTTTGTAACTTCATCACCTCCGCCATTTACATACATTTATTTTAACTTGTTTAAATGTCTCTTACAACACCTCACCAGGAAATGATCCTTGGTCCTGCAGGGTTTTTTTTACAGCCACAAACTCTATCTGCATGTATAATGATGTGCGCTATTTTCAGAACTCTCTGCTGCCTTCTGTACATTCTGTCTCATATGGGTCGTTTTGTCAAACACTCATATCGGTCGTTATGGGAGGTATTAACAAACGACCTGTTGTTCAGGTTGGAGATCTTGTTGGTCGAAGGCGAGATACTAAAACCCAAATTGCTCCCAGTGCTGCATCATCAGTGTATAAATGTTATTAATCTGGATTATTGACACAATAATCTAATAAAATATTCCATGTGAATGGGTGATGGTTTGTAGTGAAAAAGCACAGTCCATTTACAATTTAGGAATTTGCCTCTTTGTTTAATTGTGCCTGACTTTACCATTATGTTGTATTTTTCCATTCACTATATTTTTATTTTATAATGGCAGAGAACATCAGATATGATGCGTTTTGTTGTATATAACGCTGACTGAACAATACTTTATTTCCCAGTGGAAAAGAATTTCCCTCTTTAGATCAATTTCTGTTCACCACCACCTACAATATTGCAATATAAATTGGGTCCCTGGCCACAGTATAATAAGTATGGATTGAAAATCTGTCCTAACAACAGCACGGCACCAGAGAGTAGAGTAACATCTTGTGGCATCACAGAGTGCTGGTGTGGAACAAATAGCATTATGTCCCAGCACTTGTTGTGATACAGCACATCAACCTCATCATAGGAATCCGATGTCCCTCACTGCGAGTCGGCCCTCTCGAGGTGCCAGACGAATAGCTACAAAACAGAGCTTTAAATCCCACTCGCAAATCCAGGGATCACTTAACTTCTCATCAGTCGTCATTCTGCTCTGGATACTGGACTTCCCTTCATTCATCATTCTGTGAAAGCCTTCCCCTCTCTTGTTTGGAATCTGAGCTGGGAATTTGTTTACTTTCTCTTCAAGGGTGGTGAGAGGAAATAGTCCTAACACTAGAGGCACTTGCTTCACTTGTAATGCAAGGCATGTCTGTGAATCATAACAAGTTATGGAGGAAGGAACAATAATAAGTGTCTTTGAGTGCTTCCTTTTGAACAGTATGTCTGAATTATAAGCAAATGGCTTTTTCCCCTCACTGAAGCAGATTATGCCTATGTTTAATATTTCAAGATGGAATATAAACCCATGCATATTAATGCGATATCACATAAATTAGCATTGATCCCAGGTTTCTACACACCTATAGGTGCCATTGTGCTGTGAAAGCCAATATGGGTGTGTTGAGAGCTTTTAGCAACAATGTGAAGGAAAGTTACAGGGTTGTGTCAGGCCTAGGAATCTAATGCAGGGTGCCAACATGACTAATGGTCCTAACCTGGATCCTCTATCGACTTGCACAGAAATACTCAGGGATTGATTTGACTGCTTATGCCACTGCCATAATCTCCCCTCCAATGATATGGTTCCACGGCTATTTGTAAAACCGCTGCCGCAGCCTTTTTTTAATGTCGGCCATAATATCTAATCTGATCATGGAGGCTGCACCATGTGTCGGGTTACTCCTTTAAATTCAACCTGCCTTGTCACCTCAGTGTTACAAGAGGGAAGGATGCATTTATTCTTTTGGCGTTTTGGAAATGGGTGGAAAAAGTTTAGTAGGGTTAGTTTTTTTAATGTATTTACTGTAATAAAGAACTATAATATGCCTGTAAGATGTTGACTGTGATGGTTACTGAGGATGCAGCAATTTTCTTTTCTTTTACTGACATAGTTAATAGGAAAGCAGCATTATAAAAGATTGAATCTGAAGACAGGCAAAAATATTAGGGGCTGAGGAAAAACAGATATGCAATTTTCCAAGTTGTCAAAGTCCCACTGGTATGTCTTGTAGTGATTTCTGATAGCATTGTTTTGTTTTCTCTTAAATTTTTCATAGAACCTCCTCAGCACTGACAGTATGAAATAATAACGAGGATTATCGAGGGTATAAGTAGGGCTGTAACTATGATTCTTTTCTCAATATATTTTGGCAGAAAATAGTGAAATGTCCATCCTGGCTTCTCAAATAAATCTTGTTTTGTTTGTCCAAAACCAAAGATATTCAGTTTAAAATGATATAGAAGAGAAAGAAATATCCAACTCTGAGTCAAAGTCAAAGTCTACTTTATTGTCAATTTCACCATATTTACAAGACGCACATAAATGTTGTTGATCACAGTCCCACGGTGTGTAAGAAAGGGAAAGAAAGTATATAACGATTAAAACAAGACAATAAACATCAGACTAAAACCAGAATTTTCTGCAATTTTGGTATCAAAAATTGCTTTAATGATTAATAAATTCTCAAGTTAGATGACTTCTTTTTTGTTGATAAAAAACATTGATTGGTCGACTCACGGTTGCAGCTCTGGGTATTGGTGTAGCCAAATGAATGTGCTTCCAATACGGCACCAGACACCATCAATCCTTTGAAGCAGAACTAAAGTAGGAATCACCTGAAGATTTCTAATGTGTGATTAGTCTGAGCATGATTTTGAAACCTGCTCGACAACGTAGACGTGAGCAGCTACGCTCGCGTGTGCTCCGTCTATTTGTATTCACCGTGCTGCAAAGTGAGTCCTACAGCCATTTCTGCTCTCCTTAAGTGCGAACGGAGAGAGCTGAGCTCTAAGCAGCTGTTCCAGCACAAGACTGTGGCCTTTCCATGTAGATGATTGATTCAGGTGCGGTGTGGAGGGAGAGGAGGGATCAGGCTTTGGGCTGTGTCCGTTAATCACACTGTATTACCACACAGGAGGCATTTATCACCAAACACCAAAGGCTTCAGTCCACGGGGAACACTGAAACCAATCTCATCGCTTACATGCAATCCATCCAGGTCCACGAAAAGCAGCCTTGTTGAGCGCCACCACATCCATTTTCTCTGTAAGAGGGGGATGTTCCAAAGAAAAAGTAAGAGGCAGAGAACATACAGGAAATAAGGGCTTTGAAGAGACTTTGGGATAAGTCCTTGGGAAGTCCTTTGTGGAATTTTCTTTTTTTAACCTCATCCAATGTCACAGCCTTGTGCGATGATGGTGTCACATCACAGTGTGCAAGCATCTAGCACCCAAAACCGCCCTTAGTTAAAAATAGTATCTACGTTAGCAGGGGGCTTGTTGTTTCAGGTGCAGGTGAGACAAAACACGACATTGCATTTTAGCTTTTGTTGCCAAAAAAAGGAAGCAGTAGAAAACCGTAGAAATACTGTGTTTGCGTTCAACAACCTTTGAATTTTCTGGCAGAAGGTCCCACAAGCAGTGGGTGCTCTAAACTCTCCCACTTTCTAAACTTGTTTGAACTACAAAATGAAATAGTAACACTCAAAGCTCATGCTTTTACACTTTCAAGGGCGTCTTGCTCCTTCTTGGCCGTGATCATGAATCCTTATCGTGGGTTAACTGAGGAGCTTTTTTCAAGACTGTACCTGGAGTTTTTTTAACTTTCCCCCACAGCTCCACGTAGCGTTTTCCCTGATAACTAGCCCCCTGGATCCACATGTACAGGCTGCACTCACACCCTCTTAACAACTGACATTAGCCATGATAATGGTGTTCCCCAGCAGGAGGTTGTGTTTAAAGGCTGTGAAATAATGTGCCTTTGTGGAGCAGAGCTCTTCTTTTGTCCTGAGTTAAAGCTAAAGTAAAGCTTATTGTCGCTAAAAGCTACAATTATTGAAGAGATGTTAAGCCTTCTATTGGGATTCATGTTCCAAATTTTTTGGAAAATGATCCACAGCGCATGAGATTGGTATAGTTGTGGGTGCCTTTGAGCCTGCAGGTTTGAGTTGCTTCGGGTTGCGTGATGTTGGAAAATTTTATTTTAGTTCAGTTTATTTTTCTGTGATAAAAAATGCCATTTGAAAAAATAGCCAAAATAGGATTTTTTACCTCTAGGGAGATCAAGGGGCATGCTTCCCCAGAAGAAAGTTTCATACATTTAAAGTGAAATGCATCAATCTGGTTTACTTTAAGAGCAAATCCTCCCACACTGAGTGGAAGTCCCTGACCCACCAAGTTAAATCCCCCCAGGCAGACTCTGTGGACCCCATCTGTGTAAAAAATAGTAAAAATATTATGTGTTGGGCCTACCTTGACTGTAGGTAATGGAAAACACTGGATTAGTCATGGAAGATGAAAACCATGCAAGTTTTCCTTCTGTATCAAGCAGCAAAAAGTTGTAGCATGACATGTTCTAGTTAATTTGCCTTCCTTGACGTTGCACTGATGCAACTTTTGTGCATGTGCGCATTGCAGTGTTGATGCTGAAACGATACAGCCAAGTGTTGATTTACAGCTTCATCTTTGATCAGTTTGTATGAGCTGACAGTGTGGCTGCCGGTTCCTCTGGAGCCATAAGAAGTTTATTGCGTTTCTCCATTAATTAACATCACTTTATGCTTGTTATTCCCTTTGCATGTAATCTCTTGCCATTGTTGCGTGTGGCATGAACAGTACATGCAAAGCAGCGCCACAGACAACAAGTTTATCCACAGGGAGCCTTTGCACAAGATGTGACATTTACATTGAAATGGAAAGTGTGACCGAGCGAGATTACATGTGTGACTTGTGGTGTAATTGTTTAAAAGCGAAGGCACAGAAACGCTCTCCCTCAGGACTCCAGCACTGATGCTTGATAAGTTAGAGCAAACAGCCGGCTGTTTATATGTGGCTTTGATGAGCGGCTGTGTTTTGTCACGTTAAGAAGACAAACAACGTCTAAGCGAGGGTTACCACTGCTGTTTTTAATTAACGCACCACACTTGCAATCACAGCAATAAATTTGTCTGCTTTGTTGTCTGCTGAAAGTAGATCAAAGTCAAAGCTGTGCCAGCAGTGTGCAACTGAGGTGAGCTTTTTGCTGCGAGAGCTACAGGGAAATATACAGTGCAGCTTTTTTTAATGTCACCCAGCATTTGGATGCCTCAGCTCAGTGGAACAGTAGCAGAATGAAATTCCCCTGTGTTGACAAGAGTGGCAGCTCGTCCAGAAATTTAAATTCATGGCTGCAAATGGAAATGGAACAACCAAGAGGGGTGTCCTGCAGTGCCAGGGCCAGTTATTGATGTGCAGTGGAGGGGAGAGAGTGACATTTAACAGCGAAAGGATGAGCGGCCTCTGACCGGCTTGAACACTCCGCAGCAGATGACCTGGCACGTATAGAATCATGCTACAGTAAAGCTTTACTTTATGGGCGACTGAGGGGAGAGGAGAGGAATGGGCCTCAGAGCTGAGGGGGTGATTTCAGCTGGCCTCCACCTTGCCGCAGTCAGGGGAGACAAACAGGAAAATCAATACTCGCGCTCAGGACAGTTCACTACAAGGGCCTTCCTCAGCGCCGCTATCTGTCAGAGTCAGTCCCTCAAGCTGGACGGGACGGGTGCTGCTGACAGGGAAGGTGTCAGAGCACACTGATCACGCTGTTAGAGAGCGACTGAAGTCTTGTTCAGCACCGCGGACAGCTCCAGACAGACAGAGACAGCGGCTCGGGGAAAGTGTTGGTCCCTGGTTTATCTGTCCGTCTTCTTCACGCCTTTAAGACATGTTGTCATACAGCAGCATCTTTTACCATCTGAATATCAATTACTTACCTCAAGGTACCTTGAGTTCATGAAGGAGAGTTAACGGGTGTGTCTATTATTTGTTGTGGAGGTTTTTATACAATTCTGTAGCTTTTTAGTAGAGTTCCTTATATACTCAAATCCAATTAATGGTCTTATGTTTTACCATCAAAATGCTATTTTCCAATGGGACTAGGCGTAGCTTTCTAGATGATGACGTTGCTTTATTAGATCTGATTCGCAGCTGTGACTCACACATTAGGACAAGCAAACTAACTAAACAATCCAGCTGTGTTTTGTTAGGTAAAATAACTGTTTTTGTCAAAGGACTCTGGAGGCCTTGGAGAAAACACTATGTAAAACGTATTTAACCACCCTAAAATAGCAACACCTAACAAAAATTATATCAATTTAAATGTATGCTATATTAAGAATATTTTCACCACTTTGTCTTGCCATCAGATAGCTCTATCTGACAGGGAAATTAAGCCATTATCACAATTTCTTCATACCACCAGACTCCATTGGAAAATAAGCAATTTCACCATGCAGAACACAGGAGTGGCTGGTATAATAATTCTGCTGGCTTGTTCAGTTTAGTATTATAATATTTTGTTTGTGTTATTGTGTCTTTTTGATCCAAACTAACATGGCATCCACACGTTCACACAATAATCCAAGCTCACAAAACCTAGCTAGTTAGTCAGCTTTGATTAGATTTAACACATTCAGGTTTTTTATGGAAAAAAATGATTTCAAATTGAATAGTGTATGGATATATTTACCTTCTCACGCCTTGTTTACATTCACATCTCTGCTGTCAGCTATGTATTAAAGACATTAAATGCCTAAAAAACATAAGAAAATCACAACTGGCATTAAAAGCTTTGAAGTTCCATATCGCAGATGTATCCAGATGGAAGATAGAGCATTAGGAATCCAAGCACACAACACAGTACTCTTTTTTTTGATACCTCCATCCATTCCAGTAATGGCCCTGTAAATGGGTGGGAGACAGACCAACAGTCACGTTTTATCCTCAGTATTTTTGCTGTGTGTGTGGAGAATGAGGGGGGGCAATCAGTGAGTGCTGCCAATGGTAATGAAGCCACCACTATAAATGGGCTAGTCATTCATGATTAACTGGCGTGTCATGCCTGAAGTAATTGCCTTAATTAGCTATTGAACAGGTTTCAGGGTTAATGGGACAACAGGTTGGCAGTGAACCTGATTTACTGTTGGAAGTTAATGATTTTACTCTCATCTTCCCCTCATTCCTCGAAATGATTTGATTAACAGTATGGGAGAAACAGATCCCCTTGTTTGTTAATACAAAATCAATTTCATGGCTGGCTGAGCTATCTCTGACAGTGTTTTTGTTGGGCGAGCAAGGTCTTCAGTCAGCCACTGGAGACAGGACAAACACAGAGAGGCCTGTAGAAGAGCGCAGACGGTAAATCTGCCTCTCTGAGTGCACTGCATGTTTGGTAGCTGGCAGC
Organism: Serranus cabrilla; assembly: GCA_903364295.1. Lineage (NCBI taxonomy): Eukaryota > Metazoa > Chordata > Actinopteri > Perciformes > Serranidae > Serranus > Serranus cabrilla. The sequence goes on from CAFUXE010000627.1 coordinate 216,113, forward strand.
TCTCCCACCCTGCCCACAAATTTACCTCCACTAAGCTTTTCTGTCATGACTAGCGGCCAATCCGGTGTGTTTTCCCTGAGACTGTGTCAGAGGAATAAGCCTACGCGAGTAATTGGGAAGCAGGTACCATAAAGTCTCCCCTGTGAGGCGAGATCAATGTGTTTGGGAGTGTGTTTCGTACAAATGCCAGAGGGGAGAAAGTGTAAAGATATCGTGCTCAAATCCTCATATGCCAAAGCCACTTAATTGGCAAAGCCTCGGTCCGTTATTGAATAGAGGTCAAAATATAACAGCCTTTTTACTGTTAACCTCCATTTTTCCCATTGAAAACAGTTTAGACAAACTATTTGGCTCCGCTTCTTTGTGGCATATTGTGCCTGCAGCACGGCTCGGGTGTTTTGGCAGAGCTCGCACGCCGGTTGCAGAGCAGTAGCAAAAATATTACAGCCTTTGATTTTCTTTTCTTTCTGTGTCACAGATTGCTTCAGCTTATAAATACCCATGATTAGAATTAGTGGTAGCCGCAGTGGGCATCCTAGCCAGCTGTAGTTCAACAGTGATGCAGCAAATCAGTTCACTTTGTCTCCCTATTGTACAGTTCACAATGAGAACATACATGGAGACACGGCAGTTTGTGCCGGAGTGTACTGAGATGACTAAACCTTCTTGTTATTTCTTCTGCGAGTCATGAAATTATATTAGTTAGAGCTGTGTTTTTTTTAAAGGGCAGGTCCAATATTTTTTTATTTCTTTATTTTTTTTTTTAGGTTTTAATATCATTCTGCAGCTTTGCAGTGGTTCTCATTGATGATGTTACGAAATTTCTACCATTATCCATAGACAGTGTACTACCAATGTACATTCCTTGTTATGAGAAGCAGAGTATTAAACAGTACTTTTTTAGTTAGTTATTTCAGAATAAGAATCAGAAATAATATAACATTAATTAATTAATTAATAACATTAATTGATCCCCAGGGGGGACATTGCTTTGTCACAGTTGCTGCTGTATATGAAGAGAATAGAAAGTAATTCTGTAAATAAAATAAAGGTAAAAAAAAAAAAAGCATGCTACACTTAATATGCAACAATATAAAATACAAATGCAAGCAAATAAAGATATGAACAAATAGAAATAATTATTATCTTAATTATTCATTAAGAAAGGAATCATCATATTGATAAATTATAAAAAAAGCATGAGTTGCAGCACTTTTTTATTGTAGATTTTTCCAGTAAAGGTTTTGTCTATAAAGTCAGATTAAATCTTCTATAAAAAGTTCAGTCTACTAGACATTATGTCTGAAAAAAAAAAACACGAGAGTCCAAGGTGACCCGAGGACATTTTTCAGGTGTCTAACCCTCTTAAAATGATACAAACCAGAAAAAAGTGGAAAGAGTACTCTGAAAACTGGAGTTTTTGCTTGAAAAATAACTTTGATTGATTCGCCGATTAACAAAATAGTTGCAGATTAATTTAATGTCTTTCAACTAAGCCATTACGTGACTCATCATTTCAGCGATTTCACAATCCCAATTCCAGCCATTTGCTTCAATAAAACTGCCTTTTGCAGTTTCGAGGAATCTAATTAGATTTCATGAACTCATTCATAAAACTTTGCTGTGGTGAATAAAGTACATTGACATTTGCTGATACAGCCCTGGTACATATGGATTAAAGGCACACTGTATAGTGAGGCAGTAAAATGCTGAGAAGTTTCTGCTGAGCTGCAAAAAGACAACTTTGCTCTGCCCCATGAGAGTCACAAAGGTGCAGCCACAGTAGAGTAGATGAAGTGCCGGAGCGTTTCTATAGCTTTGCCCCGGCTTGGAGATGAACAAGGGAGAAATAGGGAAGACGAGGAGTCATTTCTGTTTTGTGTTTCCTCATGTGCAGCGTCACGAGAACAGCAACAAAGATTATTTCATGCCCCCTTCACAGTATTATATCTATCAGCCCGGCTGTTTGTTCAGCACTCTTGAACTGTTACGACTCTGCACACATCAGACTTTGAGCAGGTTTTGCTCCACAAGAACTGAGAGAGAGGTTTTCAGAGGTGACGTGCGGTATAATTGAGACAGCAGTGTGACGGAGAGGAGGGTTTTCCTCACTGGGGAGCGGCTATAACCCGAGTGTCAGTGTTCCCCGGTTGCTCGGAAAGATGGCGCGTCCTGCATTACTTGGTGCTGACAAAGTTTCATCACCTGCAGAGTAACAACGAGAGGATCAGACACGAGTGAGCAACAAAGATATTATACAGACATGTCAGTCTCCTTCTCTCTCTTTGTTTCTTTCCCTGTGTCTTTTCCTGTCTTTTTCTCCTCCTTGCAGCCCTGTGATCAGCCTGCCAGCGCCGCCGTCGCCTTTGTTCATTCCGCAAGTCGTTCAGCTCAGATTGTCAATGAAACTTTGTGTCTGTGAGCCAGCTAAGCACTCAAAGTCCCACTCATCTGTCAGACACAGCAGTTATACTCTGCCTTCTGATGATAGCGAGGCTGCGAGGGAGGGGGGGAGGGGGGGCTCCTCCGCAGCAGCAGCTGTCTTTTCAACTATTCATGAGTAATTCATTGTGATATATTTGATGTGTGTTGAGCAGGTAGAGCAGTACAAATATTTGGGTAGTACGTTTTGACCTGAACTTTAATTGAACCAGCCATGTCGTTAATATATGCTCGTGGATCAAAGTCTAGCTTGTTATTGAACAGAGTACGCAGCGGGGGTTTGGTTATTAACTGGTATTAATGTAACTGGAAAAGTTTGCAGCATGACTGAAGGAGCAGGTATTAAGGAGTACGACACATTTAATTGCACATGTGGGCCTGTGGGTACACGCAGCACTGAAATAGTACACTTTTTAATCTTTTACTGATCTGTGTGAAGGTGTTCTCTCAGGTGGCAAACAAAGCAGTGATTTTTTTTTTTGAAACATCAGGTTTTATGAAGCTGCGTGAAATCGAGGTGTTGTGGGATGATTACTGGCAACTCCTGTAATGCTTTCTTTTTTTAGATTGGGGATTTTTTTTGAGTTTGCTTTGGGTTTTTATGCAAGGTGGAGGAGCTGTGGGTCTGTCTGTTGGTCCGCCACAGACTACAAATAAAATGAACGCTCCAATCGTACTCTGTTGTCTCAGACTAACCCTAATGCGGTTTGATTGCACTGTAAACGTAATTTCACCCAATTCCAAGAAATGAACCGACAGATGCAACACGACTAGGAGAGGACCGACTTGGACTTCTGCACTCGGGGTGCTTGCGGCTCCATGTTGCTTTGTTTATTTCCGTGTTTACATTTTCCAACACCAATGTTATAGACAGGCTAGGGTTGTGAAATCACTCTCTGTCCCCTGACTTTTTCTCTATTGTATGAGGTTGATATTCAGCATCTTTTATCTTTAACTCAGATTTTCTATCTATATGGATCATCATGATATATAGAACAGTCTTCCTTAGTGATCGGGAATAAGCTTAAGGGCCTTTAAGCTGCCTTCACATAACATAACGTAATCTGTTACCTGACTTGCCAATGACAAAATTAGTTAAATCTTGCTATAGACTTGGATCTAATGACTACTAACACTAACACTTTTCAACACCACAAAATAATGTTGTTTGTTTCTGTTGCAGCATATTGTGAAGGTTTAAATGGATTTACATTGAATTGCATTTAAAAGGACCCCAAAGGTCATTTTTACAGGCAAAAAAATTCCGACCCATACTTACGTTTTAGACTGTCCTCCACCACCCTCTAGTGGTTGCTATGTTAATGAATGACGATGTAGAGTTTAAATGCCGGAATTTGCGCTAGCGACAGGACGTGGTGGGGTGATGGAGGGGTTGAACACAAGTTGGACTTTCATCCAGGAGAACCTGGTTGGTGTTCAATGCAAAAACAAACATAAACGATGTGATCTGACCATCATGGAAATTCTGTTCCTCACGTTTTTACGTAACTATGTCACTTCCGGTAGTCACGTCACCCTTGTAACTTCTTCACTTCAGGCATTTCCGCACATTTATTGACTTTTTCAACTGTCTTTAAACTGTTTGTTTGCTATAAACATAGGTCAGTGGTTTTGTAGCCTAAATTCAACCACTGCCGCATTTTTTTCCAACTGCAAACTATACGGATAATGACATCATATGGGTCGTTATGGGTGGTATTGACAAACAACCTATTGGGATGTTGAGGTTGGAGATCTTGTTGCATTGCCCTCCATGCTATCCTCTCTTTGAGGTATTTTAGGTTACATATCTGGGGTGCTCTTTGAAGCTCACCCTGTAATCTGAGTTGATCGGGCTGCAACAAAAGCCAAAGGAGCTGTGGGGCTGCCAGCCCAGGCCTGGCTGCTGTCTCCCTTTAGACTGTATTATAGCAGCATGACATGAAAAAGATAAATCCTGGATGTTATCAGGTTAAGATGCGCTGCCACGCTGCTGCTCCTTTGCTCTCGAGGTGATCAGGAAAGTTGAACAGCTCTGCTCCTGAGAGATGCCCGAAGCTGATAGCTATAAACGCTATAGAGCACTAAGGAAAAGCTGCTATCAAATGCCGCAACGCAAGACTGAGCCGCGGCTACATTTGTCTGATAATGGTGGTCAGAAACTCCTATCTCTCCAGTCATTCTCGCTGGATGCCAACTGTCCACAGCCGAGCAGGAGGCAGGAGGGGGATCTGACACCGGCATCACTCCAAATCGTAAGAGCTGTGAGAGAGAGATTCGCCTGACCCTGTCAGAGCCCCCGACATACTCCACAGCTCTACACTACACTAACAAGCATCTGAAGCATAGCCCTCAAAGCAAAATAGGATCCATTTGTGGCTGTTGTGTGCCGTGCTGGAGGTGTCAGACATCTGCTGAGCGCCACAGCACGCTCTGCCTCTTTCACTTTTATTGTTTGTCATATGTGAGCTGACGACGAATCTGTGATTTACAGGCAAATAAAAATCTAATTCAGGGATTTGGACGGAGAGATATGATAGACTGAAGCATGACGTGCTGGCTGCCGACTGAGCTGATGGACTAATAGAACGTCGCTGTGTCCATCTGTGGGTCCATCTGGTGTGACGGGGAATGAAAGCAGAGCTAAGAGCGCCGTCTAATTGAGGACGCAGAACCCAAAATCAAGATTATGCACACGACATGACCTCACATGAGATAACGCGGGAAGAGCACACAATAGAAGAGCTAAGCTGGAAGTGTGACAGATTTAATTTCAGGACAGTTAAGGCAGCGTTATCTGTGGCAGAAATGTGGTTTCTCAGTCTTTGAAGTCAAATGAACAGAAGTCGACTTTTTGTAATTATGCTGTGGATTTGTTTGTGGGTGTAAGTGTGTTTTCATACATGCACGCGTCCAGCCAAAGGGTAAATGTCTGCTACAGTGCAGAAGCCCAACGTCTCCCAACTCTTTTTCTGTGGATAAAATGTCAGTATTGATTGAATGGTTGAGGAGAAGCTCGACTGTTTGTGAGGTATGACCTTTCTTATAGTGTTGCATGATGAGATCGATTATAGCTATACACATTATATCCATGAAGCACACCGTTTATTTTCCCCCTTTGGTATCGATCCCGTATCATTTCAAGACAAGTAGTGAAATAAACCAGTATGAGGATTTTTATCTGTGAGACATTACGTGGGTCGATAGAGAGCAACTTACAATATTATATTTCATATTTAACCAGACGTTTCGGAGTACCTTTTCTTTTCTTTTCTTTTTTATGAAATGGCAACATAGCGGTGCGCCGAAGACATTTTTGTTTGCCTCAGTTGATAACAATAAAAAGTGCCAATTAGAACAGTCCCTGTGCGTCGTGGGGAAAGGTCATTTTGACAGTCTCATATTTTCACCTCGCACAGAGTGAAGTGAAGAAATCTTCTCACAGCAAGGGCAAAGCATAATGACATTTTAGCTCAGTCCAAGGGCAAGAAATGATGGTTGTCAGTGTCAGACAAACCTGCACTGATAACAACACGAGCTGTTAAGCAGCACGTCGTGTCGGTTAGACTTGTGCTTTAAAATAACGGTGTTATTCACACAGACACATCAACAAAGCATCACAGCAGGTGCCCGGCGAACAGGTGTGTGATGAAATGCACCTTTTTGTACAGAGAAATTAACACTCTCTGCTGTACGGGCTTGTGTGTCAGGGTTTCTGCAACCTTTTTTATATCACTTAATAGAGTCTGAGTGAGGAATTAGCCAGGGTAATATCACATGCATATATTCTATAGGTGTATATGTGTATAAGAAGAATAACATAAAAAATTGCAGATGATGATACGATGGTTTTATAATGATGCTACAACATATTCGAACATTTTGTATGTATGTATATATATATATATATGTGTGTTTTTGCATGTATAAATGTAAAATTATGAACATATCTGCATATACGTGGTGCAGTAAGAGTTTAATTTGAGTGTTTTAGTTGCTTTATTGTGGAGAGGAGAGGGCTAAGTAGTCAGGAATCAGACAACTGTGTAATGCTCTTCAGTTGCCAGCCACAGTCCATTTAACTGAAGTACTGCATAGTGTTACATATATTAATGGCTGTATTTCATTTCTCCGGCTCTGCAAATAGCTCCGTCGTATGTCCGGGTATTAAGGTGACTTACTTGCAATAACCTACATAATTACACAAACAGACTTGTGCTGTGTGCGTTCTGTAAATAGGGTAGCAACTTTAATGGGAAATAACTGGAAATAATGGAAATAAAATGGAAATATCGGCTGTATTTAACATGCCATATGCAGATAGATATACATCTTTCACCATATCATTTAGCAAACATAATCCATTGGTTTGTCAAATAAATGGGAAAAGGTACTTTGATAATTTGAGTTGTAAATGTAAGCTTTGGGTTTACAATGAAGAATGAATGGAAATAGATTGATTAAAGCTCCCCAATTAGCATGTTTAATCAAACTACTGTGTACATGGCTTTAGGCTATTATCTGCTGGATCACTGAAATATTATAAAAATATGAAATAAATGCACTCCAGTGTCTGACAGCATGTATTCCTTTGGCTCAGATGGTGCCGTAGTGTTGGCAGTCGCCTGGGCTGCACATGTGATTGGAGAATACACTTTGCATGCGGGGGGGTGGTTGTTTACTGAATGCCTATAAAACAGGATGCTGGTAAATGAAATGTACATATGATAGAAGAGTGCTGCTGAATGCAGTGCATGGTTATAATTAAATTAAGAGGGCATACTTTGACTGAACATGCCATAAAACCTTGTATTGTTTTTTTTTTCTAAATAAGTTCACTATTTTAATAATGAAATTGTCCAAAATTTCAGAGCTTAACTGTCCTTGGAAACATATCGACCCTTAGCAACCCTAGCTTTCCATTTGTACTAATGGTTGTACCTTGAAACACTATTTCTAAGAGTAAGAAATAAACCTGACAGGTCCTTTGACTACCACTTTGCTGGAAATGTGGCTGTTTCACAGGAAGTCTTTTCACTGGTATAGAATTAACTACACACTGCCCAAAGGATTTTTTCTTTTTATTCGTAGGTGTTTTTCATCCCCCCTTATTCTTGTACATTGCATTTCTTATTGAGCTTTTATATTCATTCAACTCATGGTGAAAAAAATCTCATTTGCATGGACGTTAATAAAGAAAAATAGCAGATGCACAAAAGTACCAGTTCAAAGAGATTTTGACCCAAATCAAACCTGAGTAAAAGCAGCTCAGGAGATCTCTGCTCTTACTCTGCAATTGAAATGTCAAAAACACACTCAACACCAATTACAGATATTTAAAATGTTCCTCCCATACGTGCTGCATTTAGTTCAAAGTTTCTTCCAGCTGAAATGGTTTTAATTGGACACCAAGAGAAGCATCGAGCGAGTGTGATTGATTTGAAAATCAATTATTTATCAAGATTCAAAAGTAACACTTTAAAGTGAGTCTGTATCCATGCTGTAAGCTTTCATAATGGCTGTTTTATGATCTCTTATCCCAAAAGTCATAAAGCATGATCATGCTTTACATGGTTGAGTAGAGCAGCTGCCCATCACTCCACCCATTTGGCATAAAAGGTCATAAGGTTTTATTTCGGTAATGGTGCCTCCTGTTGCTGCAGTGAAGGGGAAAATGTGTCTGCAATAACACGTTGATGGCAGCTGATTGGCTGCTTCAAGTGAAATAAGGGTCTATGGATATACACTGAACATAGCATAGAGCTCCAACATGCCGCCATTATACTGTTTGTTGATGTCGACATCAGATCCCACCTTCACAATCCTTTAGAGAGCAAAGCAGACATTCATATGAAGAGTGGCAGCACAGAGCGAGGAAGAGCTGCAGCCTTGATGAAGGAACATCTCTAATTAATTGTGTGGGAATAAACAGCTCAGCAGGACCCAGACACAACATTTTATATGTTTCATAACAGGCGTCAGGAAGTTCAGCTCTATAACGGGATTCTAGTTTTATAAGTTTATGCAGACAAATACATATTTATTCAAATAGGATGATGTAACCTCATGCATCTTGATCTTTGTTCAGTAAAATAATGAATAGCAGAAAAACACACATAAATCGCCCTTTTATTAATATAAGCAGAAAACGATTTGCCATAAAGATGTTACAAAATGCCAAGAATCAGTACGTTTATGGCTGCAACTAATGATTTGTTTTCATGCATAAAAGGTCAGACACTTGTGAAATATGCCCCTCAAAGTTGCATCTTCACATTTCTTGTTTTTGTCGAAAACCTAAAAATATATAACTGGCTATCACATGAAGCGAAGAAAAGCCACAAACCTTCACAAATGAGAGGCTGAAACCTAACTGATTATATGTGCTAATAGTTAGTTGCCAATTTCATTTTGATTAAAAGGGTCTCAATAAAGTAATCAATTAACATTTGATAATAATTAATTGATACTTGTAATGTGCAGAATTATGATCTTACTCGTAAGTGACTTGATGACATTAAGCATTATGAAGGTTTGTAGCAAGCAAGCAGAAACCGACGGGGCTTAAAAGGGAAGCCAATGTAGAAGCGTCATAAACTGCAGTACCTCTACTGGCCACTTGAGGCTGGCTCCAAAAGGGAGTCAATCCCCATAGACTCCATGTTAAAATGGCCAGTTTTTTAGCAGAAATAATTATGTTTGCAGCCTGGTACAAGCAAATCAAGTTAAGCCTCTAGAGCTAATTTCCCCTTCAGGATAAGCTGTAGCTGTGTTTCCATTCAAATGTTGCATTAAAGAGGATGCAAATTTGGGACTTTTTCATCAACTGGTTTAGAGCAGATAAACAAAGCTGCATAAACGGACATCGGTCAGAAGATGGCGGTATAATGTATTGTTTTAGGCCTATATATTAGTAAACAGGAGAAGAAGAAGAGAGCAAGAGAGAAAAAAATTATAAAAAATAAGGTTGCTAATCAAACAACTTTGGTTGCACATGTGAGAAAACATCTCTTCAAGAATGATATTCAATCAGGCACCTTGATCAGTCATGTGAATTAAATGTTCGCTACGTTAGAACACACATAGCATTTCCAGCGTTCATTATTTTTCAAAAAAAAAAAAAAACGTAAAAACTTTTATTCCTGAAAGTATCGAGTTTTGGTGTTTACATCAAGCTTTTCTTGCAAATCTTCAAGGCATATTAAGGCTTGACTTAATTATGAATTACTTATCTATTACAGTTGGCTTGCCACTCCATTCAACCTGCCTCAACTCACCCGGGTTCGACATTTTTGCCCCATTTTTTAATTACCTGGTAGTAAGGAGGAGTCAGGCACTGCCAAGGTGGCGATGGCTGGAGCCACGGGAGCCACTTACTTTAGGCTTCAGCTCTTCAGACACCTATGGGTGACGCCATGGAGACTATATCCATATTTTATAGTCTATGGCAGCAAGTCATGCATTCTTAATAGCAGTGTCAATAAAACAAGCCACTATCTGTAAAACCTCTAAAGCAGGCTGGGATTTAAAAAATAAAAATGTACTCCAACCCAAAAAAAAAACCCTCCTGGCATTTCTCTCTCCAACTCTCCCTCAAGTTTCCACCGGTCTCTTCTGGCAATAAGTCACCTCTCACAAGATTTCCAAACAAGGCTTCTCTATCTGCTCCTTAATTCTGTCAGACACTTACAATAATCTGAGCCTGTCAGTGGCAAAAAAAACAGCTTTTTCATTGGATGTAATGTTGCATTGACACTGTTGCCCTTACAGCACGTTTCAGCCCTACTGGGTGCAGCTCTCGCTCAATACTGGCCTAATTTCAAAACGGTTGTCCCCATTAGTAGCAAAAACATCAGAGGAAAGTATGCTAAATTACAAAGACTGAAACAAATTTCAGATTTAGGATAAGAAGAACAGCAACTGGAATTTTCTGTCTCTTTCCCCACTAATACTTTACATACAGTCCCTTGTATGCTGCCCTAAAATAATCCTCCACTGATGTGATTGTGTCGAATGCCATCTTGCAGCTCAGTGGTGCTTTAATGACAATGTGAATTGCAGCTGCTGCATCATATAAGGACAGGGAGGAGAAGCTGAAGCCCAGCTGTTGTTCACAGCTACAGTAATGTGTGAGGATTTCAGAAAAGTTCAATACTGGCTAGAAATTGTTGAGTCAGAAAAAATACAAACACAAATAGGGACAAATCTCTGGATTGTGATTATCCTGGCCATTAATCTGCCTTTTGTTTGTATTGTATTTTGGTGCTTTGCACCGTGGCTCACTCTGTTCCCATGCAGAGAGTATTGAGCTCTGCAGAGGGACCAGTGGACCACATCCAGTGTGCTGAACACAGGCGGGGGTTATATTCCTGCACAAGTTCAGCTCCTTCCCAGCTCGCTGTGACAGGGTCCCAGTGGGTCAAAAGAAACCAAAACTCAATTTTTTCCGCACAAACAGAGAGCCAAAAATGGACATTTTGGGTTAGTTCAGTCAATAAGCAATAGGAATGCCACAGCATAGAAATATTGAACACACAGAGCAGCAGAACTGCAGCATCTGTGAATATTCCACTATAACACATAATGACCTCTTTGTTCTACATTTATTGAATGTGTTTTATTTTGCTCCAGTCCCTGGCTCTGAGGCCCACTTTTTACTCTACTGTGCTGCAGCACTTGTAGGCCAAGCTGGTGAAATCCTCTACACAGAGCTCTTTCCCCAGACTCAGTCAGCGCTGGTCTCCTCCACAGCGGTGGGGGTTCATGGCAGTAGCATATCAGTGATGGGCATTTGATATCGCCTCTGCAGAACAGAGTCACATAATCCAGTTTGTGGCCAAAAAAAGAATAAAAATGTTAATTCAACTGCGGCCGAATAATCCCCTGAAATAACAAGCTTAAAAGCTAAAACCCTCCATAATTTTATCTGGAATCTTCCATACACTGACACCACAATGACATCAAAGCAGGACAGGAAATGCATGGCTAACAAATCAATAGACAGAAGAGTCGCATTAAGGCTTAATTCGTGGCAAAGTGGAGCTTTAGGAAAGCTGTGGGGTTCAGCTTCTCCCGAGCAGGAGACAGAGAGCGGCTCAATCGGAGATATCTAGCCTGCTGTGCCACTCATCCCACTGTGGTCAGTGGTTTGAAGCTGCACGTCAGAGCAAAGTAGTTTTTATTTTTCAACTGTTCCTGTTGTCTTCCTCTTTCTGGCATCAATGTAAGGAGTGTACTTACAAAATAAAAGCATGCTTATATACTTATTAATGTGGTGAAAGTGGTTAACTGTATCACAATGACAACCAGGAGCACACATAATGTATTATAATTAATTATTTATTGACATGAAAGAAATAAAGAATTTATTTCTTAGCTTTGCTCACTCAACACTCGATGTCATAAAATCTTCATAGTTCACACTATCTTAACATAAATTAAATTAATAATACAACCCCTTACATAATTTGTACATGCAGCTTACTATGACCCATATGAGTGTTTAAGTAACATCCTGTAGTTGCCGTCGTTATCATGGGAGCATAAGAGGGAGTCATGTAATGTGGTATAACAAGTCTGAGTAGGAAGGAGGTCAGGGTGGATGGAGGGGTCAGTGTTATGATGTTAACTTACGTACTTGGTCTGAACCTGAATATTCATCTATTCCCATATTTGTTTGTTGGGAAGCAATTTAGTTTCACTTTTGGGATCTGCTTTTTTTCCCCATTTACTTTTTTCATGGTTTTGGTTAAATTATGCTCATTTGCCATGTTCAGATCCATACCACCCCTATGTCTATTAAATATGAAGTTACATCCTTTGGTTAGCATAGATGTTGTAAACAGTGAGAATAGAACAGATTAAACAAATAAGATATGATATGTTAACCAGTCATTTAGATTTAGTTTACCTTGGATATAGCCGGGATAGCTGTTTCCCTCTGGTTACAGTCTTTATACTAAGCTAAGCTAACTAGTTGCTTGCTTTAGCCATGCAGATATAAGTGTGATATCAATCTTTTTTTGTCTCACTCTTGTGTTGTGCTAAAACTCAACCATACAAAAGTTCCGTCATTCTTTAACTCCTGTGAGCAGATGCTGTTCGGAAAGCAAATGACATTTATTTTCAGCTACATTTAGTTGATACATTTAGAATTAAATGTCTTAAGTGCTATAGCTATAGCTAAAGTCATTCCCTGGCTGCAATGAAGGTGCAGAGAAGCTGAGAGTGCAGATTTGGACTTAAAGAGACAGGCGCTAAACAGTGTGTCAGACATTTTTTTTTAATTTTTTAACATTAATACATGTAAACAAACATGGTCTAGTTTAAACCCAAATTACAAATGTATCACTTTGAAGCTATTTTAGTTGATAATAAAACTCATCCATGCAGCATTCTTTCTAAATGTGTTTGCTGTTGCAAATTAGTAGCTACATCTCCCTGTGTAATCATTATTTCAGGAGACGGAGTGAGTCGGCAAAAGACATCAATCCTGGTGTTGAAATGCAAATAAAAACTGTATCGGGATGCAAGCTCACTGAAACAACCTGTTCCCTGGGTTATTTATTGCTCAGGTTTTTCTGACGATAGTGGTATTTTTACCTTTTGAATGTGTCAGTGTTCGTGTTGATATCTCAGCATTTTGCAGAGAGAAGTGTCAAACAGAGCAGCATGGTCTCAATGTGGTAATTAGCGATGGAGGGCTGTAACCCTGTCTAACTCAAGGACACAGCACTCTCAGTACCAACGGCTCTCTCTTTCCACCTTTGCAAACGCCTCCATTGCTCTCAGTGAATGTTGCCTCGGGGGCATTGTTGTGAAACAGACTTTCATTCTTTGATTTTTATCTGAATGCTACATCAGTCCATATTGGATCTGCCTCCATGCAGGCACTGCTGCACAGAGGAAATGAGTGATACATTACACTAGGTCATTTCATCCTTCAACACAACCCTATACGTCCCATTTTGCTTTATATACATATTCAAACCGCATGCTGAGATGGCTCTTGAGGCTGAAAACAGGAAAACTGAGGGAGATAGGATGAGATTAATGTGAAGAAATGTATGCATTCTCATGAATACTGTGACAACTCCTCTCTCCAGGAAAGATGTGGTGAGATACGGTGTGCAGCACATGCATCAGAAAACGATCCATCTGAATTTTGCTCGTTTTGAATCCGGTCCTCGGAGGACTGCTCTAATAAGACTGAGCATTTGGCTCTTTGAGCTCCATGTAGTCTGAGGAGAAGATGAGGCATGAGGAGATGGATTAGCTGGATGTTCAGCTACACAAGAAAGCCTTGTCATCCTGAGCCACGGCTGGCAGGGACCTCACATCCTCCCAGAGATTGCAGCGGTGTACAGTACAAGTAGTAATTGGCTGAGGAGCCCCAGATGCTAGATGGCAGGGCAGGCTGAGGTGAGAAGAGAGGCAAACATGGTAATAAGTCAAAGCTATTATTCCCATCTCATTAGTCCCTTAACTCCAGTCCTGCAGAGTCAACTTGTACAGAGAATATGTCAAAGGTTGATTTACAGCTTTACTAATTACGCCTCAGTCTAAATGCTCTGTAGTGCTTGAGGTAGCTGGTCGGGTAATTGTTCCTAGCTCTCCTCACCCCAAAAAAACGGCCATATAGGTTGTCCTTGTTAGCAGACCCATATTTATGTTTGTAGTTTGGCGGTAATTCCAGTGGCCATGGTAATTATGGCAGGTGGAAAATGAGAAGTGAGCAAAAAAACTGAAAGTTCCTAAGGACGGGAAGGACGAGAGGTTGACCCAAACAGTCAGCTTTCAGTTATTCTAACTTTATCGCTGTTTTTTAACGCTGTTAAGTGATTTCCTCACGTGACATGTCATACTGTTTTGAGGTTTCTTTAAAAAAAATGTCTAATTACTTGTTTTTTATGTTAAATCTCAACCTAAAAAGTAACTAAAGTCAGCAGCTAAATGTAGTGGCGTAAAAAGTACAGTAATTAGTGCAAGTTGTAGTGTAGTACAACTACAAAAGTACCTCAAAATTTTACTTAAGTACACTGGTTAAGGTTACTGAATTCCTAAACATGTTGTTTCATTTTAAAATGGTCACCTTTCCCAATGTTAAGAGAATGCTCACTTTCTGTAGGTATGAGGATGTGTGAGATTGGAATAGTGTTTTGTGAGAAACTACTTTGAGAACAACTGACATAAAGCTACATTTAAGTTTGTAAATGCATGCTCCACTTTCTGTTTTCATATAATTTACAATATCACAATATGGAGTCTACACAGAAAAGACTTGAAATGTCTTCCTTTGACATGTAAGGACTCCTCCTCCGCTGGAAAACTTTTATTGTCAGACAGGTGAAAGCACAGAGGACAGATTTCAGCTGAGAGTCTTCTGCTCTCCGTGTTCACAATCTTGTTCCTAATGAAGAGAAATCTGCTCCAACCTGCTCTGTTGGCTCATTCAGTGTGTGAAAATATGCAGAGGTACAAATCCTTTGACTCTGTAATCAGAGTGAAGTGTCATGTGAGCAGACACACAAGGTTGGTTACTGGTATTACTGTAGCTCATAGACTATGAGCAGAGAGATGAAATGACACAGTGAAGCATGGGGATATGTGAATACATGGACATAACTTTGTTACAACTTTATCCTGAAAAATTAGAAATTTCATCACACTGTTGTGTAGCAGCTCTTTACAAATACCAAATGTCTATCTCACTTCATTAATTAAAGTGAGAAAATTATATGGTGATGGTAGACAGACAAAACTTTTATTTTTCATTTATTTTTATTCAAGCTGCTGACAGATAGTGTCACATGGTTGAAAAAAGGAATTCCCTTATTTTTAGCTGATTAAATATTTTGTTTTGTTTATCACAACTTAATTATTGTATATATTTACTGAAGTACTAAATCACATGAGAATTATGGTTATTTTCTCATAGACGTCTATACACACTGACTTCTTTTTGCAACCTATGGTGACTCAGAGGTTGCTTTCAACAAGCGATACAACTGCATAAACTATTGAAAAATTGACAATAATTTATTTTAAATCTGTTATATTTAGTTTGGCGGCAGAAGAATGTTTAAAAACATAAATATTAGTCAGATTTTGCTGCCTGTACAAACAACCTATATTGACGTTCTTGAGGGGAGGCCAGTCTGTGGTGGCTCAGGAAGGACATTTTCCCTGCTGACTACATTATATTGTCTATCATGTATATAAGAATGTTGAATTTCATGACCCATATGACAGTATCATCCGTGGTTGACACCTACAATAATTGGATAAAATGACTAGTTAGCCTTAGCATAACTGCACAAGAAATCCTCACTGTCACTGGAAGAATGATGAGTCTGTCAGAAGATAAAGCTTTAGTATTCCAACCTGGAATATGTACATCTCCATGCGTGTGACTTCACACTGTTTATGCAGTCAAGTGTTTTGCACCTCTGCATATTTTCACACAAAAAAAACAAGCTGACACAGCAGGAGCAGATTTCTCATCATTGTGATAAAGCTTGGGAATATTGTTTCAAGATGATTCATTTAAAAGTGTCTGCACTTGAGGTAAATGCTCTGCCGTCTATGACTTTCTTTGTGATTGTTCTGTAAAAAGAAGAAGGCAACTGCGTGAACTATAATCAGAAAGTGAAGTGAATGCATCTCGAGCTTTAATATTTGCAGGATTAGAGCAAAGCTGAACATTGAAAGAAAAAATGTAGCTTTCTACAAACAAGTACCCGCACAGTGTCCCTCACAGTGCAGCGTCCCTGCAGCAATATGCCTTGCTAAATAGTACTTTGGCATTCATGGTGGTAAAGTAATCGTACCCAGTAAACAAATTTACATCAGGATTAGTGCCTCCTGTTGAGTTTCAGGATTAAAAAACAGCTTTGTCAGGGGTCGGCCTCACTACTTCTCCACCAAACCAGGGGGAGATAATTTAGCGAGCCTTGAAGTAACCCAAAGACTATATTTCCTGGTACATAATCCACATATAATGAATGTGTTTATGTTATTGTGTATGCCATGGCACTCAGCAGAGGGGGAAATATCCTTGAACACAATTTAATGTAAAGAGCTGGAAGAAAAAAACCTTATATGCAGTCATTAAATATGCATCCTGTCATTCATCCAGCTCATCAGTCTCACTGCAATGCAATAAAGACAGAACAATCTTCATTTCACCATGATGAGCCTAAATAATTGAAACAGTAGTTATTTGTATCAATCTGGCCTCGACTTTCTCAATTTAACTCTGGGAAATGTGCTGTGACAGATAGCTCACATCTCTTGTTAACTGATAGCACGGCAGAGCTATATTTGTAACATCAATAATACAGCTAGAAACAGGTTTTCAAAGGCTTATTGGACTCATTAACTCTGATATTGGGATGTAATGGAAAATCTTGTACCAAGGTTGCTCTCTCATTCTTATTTTCCCTCCATACCTGCTGTAATATATTTGGAGCGAAACGCATGAAAGTTTCCAAAGTTTTAAAGTCGTTTCAAGATATTATACTGATGATGATTTTTATGCAGTTTGGAGCTGTGGCGGGATATTTTCTTACCCTTTCTTTTTGTTAAACTGAGCTTTAGAACCAATATACTGTTGTAGTCTAGTCATGAAACAACTCGACACCTCTATATGGGCTGCAGCCAGCACCTCTAATAGTTTTTGTAAGTGCTTTCAATCTAACGTAGAGTACACTATGTCCGACACCAGTGTGTCAATACTCTCAGAGACAGAGCCGTTTGATAGGTTTTCCACTCCTGCGGCATTTGATCGCACTGTGGCCATGTTCCCCCTGCACCCTGACCCCAGCTGACAGCCCGGGAAAAAAATTGAAAAAAGCAGCAGGACCAAGAGGTTCTAACTTTGGCTTTGTTTTGTTGTTGTGACGGCAGAGTCAACCAATGATGAGATCAGCCCGACAGAGGGTTTATAGCCTGAAACGAAGGAAGAACAGCTCCACTAACATAATAAAAGATTGGTAACACTTTACAATACAGTACACAAAATTGTATCTTAAGTTACTCTCTTTGTGCCCCCTTAAGGTAAGTGATACATCATACTACACACTATTAAATGGGCGTTTATCAGCAGTTGTCATGCCATAAGAATGGGCAAGTAGGGGCCTACTCCACCTTCCAGCAGGTCCAGTAGGTTGTTATTAGGCAATTTGTTGGCTGGGTGCTGTTTGGTTACATTTAACTCTCAGTTTCTTTGGTTTAGGCTTCACAATTTCTTTTCAAAGATTACGGCAAAAAGGTTCCTGATTTGGCGTTATAAAAGATCAAAGATATACATGTTTAAAAAGTAAATATATACATGTAGTGTTGTTCCTTGTAAGTTGCTACAAGGAAGGTAACAATACCGGGTTTTGGTATAAATCCCTATGAAAGACGCACTGCTAACTTTTGTATTAGCAAACCTTGCTTACTTGAAATGTTACCACCAATGGCTGAATCCTATAGAGTTTGTAGCTTTCCTAAATTATTTTAAATATTGCAGTAGTTGTAGAGCATCTTTGCGCATCTATTAAAGCGTCTGAAAAGTGTGAATGTATTATTATTATTGCTATTATTATTGTAGTATGTCGCCTTGCATACAGTATTTTTATTGAATTATCTCCCCTGTATTATATCATATTGCCAGATTATTGTCAACACAAAGCCCTGACCCAAAAATCTACATTTTCCCAGTTGGGGACTTTTGACCTCATCTCGTCTCTATGTAAAGAGTCAGTTCAGCCAAAGGACAAAACTTTTTTTTACTAATGGACACAGAGTTTTCTTCTTCCACCCCAACATAATGGAGATAACTGGGGTTTTGTTTGTGTTGCTCACAGCATTGAAAAATAACATAGAAAAAACTATTTTAATTGGAACTACTTTCTCCTGAAGTGAAAGTTCACATGGAAACTGTTGACAGCACTTTCTGTTTATTATCTCAAGTAATGGGAGCCCTGTCTTTGGAAAGACACACTGTCTTAATGTTTTACAATTACAGTTACAATTTTAAGTGAAAAAACAGGTTTTTTTCACCCTCATTTCGGTTTTAAATCATTCCCTTGCATCTTTGTTGTTATCCTAAATTAAAATAAAACTCTCATATTTGCATATTTGTATTACGATAAATCTGTGAGTGCTGATGAATTTTCTGTCTTTGGCAACATTTATGTGACAGACTGAGATGAATTCCTCTCATTTACTCTCATTTGACCATGGGCGCTCATATCCTCAGAGATCTCGTGTGTTAATTACGAGTTGAACACAGCCACAATGTGCGACTCCTGTATTTGTTGATGAAGGCATTTTCCTAGTATTGACTCCTAATAATACCCGGGATCTTGATGATAATGAGTAAAAATTGACTGTGGCACATATTGATTTCAGAGGCTTCATTTCACAATTGCAGAGTCTTGAAAAAGCTGTGAGGCCGAGGAACAGATAGAGAAGCCATTTAAAGCCCTGATAACACTTTTCTTACAATCAATAGAATTCCATTTACAAAACAAGAGCTCGGTGGCACAGTTAATTTCATCAAGATAGTACCATCTTCAGTTGTCAGTGACAAAGTCAACCTGTGCTGTTGTAGTAATCCAAAAAACACCTGAACTTAACACACAGGATTTCATGCACATAAACCTGCCTAAAAATTATATTCTTCTATTATGTGTAAAAAAAATAGTGTTAGCACTTTCACATTAGTAATACTGATAATGACGTTGTTACTAGCAAATAGAAAACAGGCAGAATATCGTTTCAAATGCTGAAACATTAGCGTGCAGTACAAAGTCACAGATTACTGTTAGCAGGGAACTAACATAGTTATTTATTTAAAAGCAGTTTTAACTGTCTGACACGGCTCTTTTCATTCCTAATGATACACTCCTCCCACCATAAATGAAACAAGCAGCACTGCAGGGGAGGAGAGGGGGTCATTAAAGATACAGAAGAGTCTGCCGGCCAAACTACTTTTCTCCTTTGCAAAGGTTTGAGATGAGTACAAAATGACTGCAGAAAGAGTCTTTGAAAATACTTAACTCCAAATACTCAACGCTGTATTGTTAAGGGAACCTTGTTTTTGAAGAAAACTCTCTTGAGTTGGTCAAAATTATACTGAACTAAACCTATAAAAGCACAAATAATGTAAAATTGTATGTTTTTTCATTGCATTTAAAATGCCTACAGTCGTGCTAGCATGCTCACAATGTCTACATATACATGCAAAACATATTCCAAATATAAATATATTCACAATGATACAAGTTATATAAATAGCAAATAGCCTTTAGACATTTTGAATTAGGCACCATTCTAAATGTATTTTCTGATTTCATGATGTGGGATGTGACTATATTATTTTTTGGACATGTTTACCCAGCCTTGTAATCATGTGTCTCAATCGGAGCTTTTACCACAGTTTGTTTGGTTGTCGTAACCAAACAAATTCAACAACAGTTTCTAACTCTAATTGCAAACTTGCATTCTGTCTAAAGGCCACCAGGGGGCGATGCCACTAGTTGCAGAAAGAAGTCCACTTGGAATAACTGTGTAGCGAATTTCATGGCAATCCTTTCACTAGTTGGTCTTTGATTATTTATGTGTGAACCTGTATGTGTTTGTTTGCAATCAAGTCAAACTATTGTGTATTGTAAGTGTAAATTGTATGCAATATTTTCTTTAAAAAAGAGAGAAAAAAAGGGTTATGTCCACGTTCGATGTATGCCATGTGACAAAGCCATTGAGACGTTGGGGCTTCATGAGTGGAGATGTATTCTACCTGTGAGCTGTAAAGGGCTGACAGTAAGATGGGTGGTCGGTCCACTGAAGCTCAGTGGTTTTTGGCTGATGGGAGTCAGTGAAGCAAAGCGGTGCGTTGCGTCTGCCCGGCCGTCAGTCTGACACCACACATCAAAGCCTGTATGAATAATTGCCTAATGTGGCAGAACCCCACTACTGACAAACACCCTGTCTGACAAGATCAGTGTTCTCTGCCTTTACCAGCATTTAATAATGAACAAATCACCTACCGAGGAAATAGTCAAAACAGTGCTCTCACTGCACCACTGAAGAGTTGTTTTTCTCTGGGAATAATGCTGACGTGGTGATTATTTTGCTCTTAGTAAGAGGCCAAGTGTATCGAAAACCCTTCTTGGACCTCACTGAAATAAACCTGTTGAATATTTCATTAGATAACAGACAGTTATTTCCACTTGAGATCCTCTTGCTTTTCCATTTCATTCTGTGGCTACTTTGCATATTGCAAAGATTGGGGTAGTCTTAATAGTATTCTCATCTCTGTGAATATTCTGCTTTACAGGATTTTGCTATTCTTTTGTGTTTCGTGTGTGGTTTTATTGCTCTCTAGGAGCAGGCTGCTATTGAAGCCCTCAGGCTGTCAGAAATCATGAGCTTGCAGTTATACGGTTTTCAGTTCAGTAAGAAAAGTCAAGTATTCCTCATAGATAGTTGCTTACTTATAGCATTTTGGGTTTATATGTATCTTTATTAACGTTTGTATGATATCTTACAATACCTATTGTCCAACTGGAGACAAAGGCCATGTCCCTTACTTAGAAATTTTTTATTTTTGTGTAAATGATTAAGGCTATAACTATGATCTTTCTATTTAACGTTGTAAAACGATCACATTATCCCTGTTTTAATCATGTGATTGTTAGTGTTTTAAAGCACTTGGGTAATGTTTTGAAACCAAATTACTTGGTTAAGGTTGGGACAAAAAAGTACTTGGTTATGGTTAGGAAAATGGCCAGGGGCTGGGTTAGAATAACAATTTCTGCAGGTAACTAGTGGATACAGTCATGTAGGCGACCTAAAACATAAGAGATCTACATACTGAATCACTAACCACTAACATAACCTTAAACACTCCCCCGTCCATCCAGTATGTGTGAAGTGTGAGGCATGTGTTTGTTGTATCTGCAGAGAAGCACGGAACAGGTAAAGATCCTGCAGAGATTTAAAGATTTGAAGCATTGTAAAATATCACGATCTGTCCTAAAAATATTGCAGTTTAATGTATAAGCTATATTGGCCACTCCAAACAAACTTTTTTCCGTCTTTATACCACTTCACCTCACATTCTCACCTATTCTTACCTCTATATTATTATTACTGTTACGTTACTTTAGTAGTTAGACATATTTATGTTGTGCATTTGCACTTTACTGTTTGTGTTTTCTTTGTCTACGCATGGGACAGTGCGAAACAAAATTTCGATTCCTTTGTATGTCTTTTTGCATGTGAAGAAATTGACAAATAAAGCTGACTTGACTTGACTTGACTTGACTTGATATCCATTTTTATATAAGCCCGGTGACTTACAAGAAATTACTACCAATGTATTATGAGCAGTGATTCTCAGCCTTAAAGTGATAAAAGGCCTTGCCCTCTTACAGACACCACTCATATCTACTTAAGTCAAACACACTTGGAGCTCTG